>CAIGQV010003909.1:22707975-22721061 GCA_903798115.1 Danio jaintianensis
ACCTCTGCAACAGCAGAGACGCTCCGCTGAGCTACACTCACTCATAGCACCACTGCAACTGCAGTGATGCTCTAGCTGAGCCATTATTCACTTTCATCTCTATATATCACTACTGGCAGTATTTAACATTCCTGCGGGAGCACTCATTACTCTCCAATACTGACTACTGCTGCACCTCTGCAACAGCAGAGGCGCTCCGCTGAGCTACACTCACCCATAGCACCACTGCAACTGCAGTGACGCTCTAGCTGAGCCATTATTCACTTTCATTTTTACATATCACTACTGGCAGTATTTAACATTCCTGCGGGAGCACTCATTACTCTCCAATACTGACTACCACTGTTGCAGAGGTGCTCCGCTGAGCTACACTCACCCATAGCACCACTGCAACTGCAGTGACGCTCTAGCTAAGCCCTTAGTCACTTTCATCTCTACATATCACTACTGAAAGTATTTAACATTCTTGCAACAGCAGAGACGCTCCGCCAAGCCTTATTTTCCCTCTGCACCACTGCCCAGCAGTGACGCTCTGCCTGAGCTCACACACACTTCCATTTAGCCATTCACTACCGACACATTCCCCAGCACTGCCAACAGCAGTTAAAACCCCTCCGCGGAAGCGCACTTGCCTTTCAATATTGACTTCCACCGCACCTCTGCAACAGCAGAGAAGCTCTGCCGAACTTCATTTCCCCTCTGAACCACGGCCACAGCAGTGACGCTCTGCCTGAGCTCACATACACTTCCATTTAACATACCACTACTGACACACTCCCCAGCACTGCCACAGTTTAAATGCCTCAGAGGAAGCGTATTTACCTGTTGTTATTATTGACTTCCATTGCACCTCTGCAACTGCAGAGATGCTCCGCTTAGCTTAAATTCTCCTCTGCACCACTGCCGCAGCAGGGACGCTCTGCTGAGCTCACATCCACTTCCATTTATTTATACTATTACACTCCCCAGCACTGTCACAGCTGTTAAAACGCTTGCGTAAGAGTTCTTCGATACTGACTTCTATCGCACCTCTGCAGCAGCAGAGACGCTCCGCTGAGCTATCCTGACATTCACCACTGCCATTATAGAGTCTCTCTAGCAGAGCTCATACATCCCGCATCCAAATTATTACATCAGTCTCACTCTCTCGCCCGGTCACGGCAGTTAAACACTGCTACAGGAGCACACATAGCATTTGCAACATCGGCAGCCAGTACACCACTTCAGTAGCAGCGATCACTCTAACCTAAACCATTCACCTTCTGCACCGTTTCCATCTTTGCTCCTGCAAACCCTCTCCTGGTACCATCTTTCTAACACTTTCCATTCAGCAGCCAGTTATGGCTTTGATCTTTATTGATCTTTATTCTTTGGGAGTTGTCGAGATCTACCTGAGCTCAAACTCCCCTCTCGCCCTCCAAACGGGAGGGAGCCCCGGGCTCGAGGATCTTATGAGCTGAGGGCTCTCTCCCGGGACAGCATGCCAAACAAGCTTTATAATCAATAATCAGCTAAGTGTGAACTCTTGAAATGAAGTTTATTTATAAACTAATTTCGAGAGGATCACGTGCTTATGATTGCTTGCCGCTGGTCCCGCATTATTCAATTTATGATTCACCAATCAGACGATTCCTAAGCCACTATAAATACCCTAAGTTCCATATAACAGCCATCTTCGTTTTGAAGAATCCCCCTTCCACCCCTACTCCTCCTCCTTTCCTAGATGGGTGACACGGTGGCACAGTGGTTAGCACTGTTGCCTCACAGCAAGAACGTCACTGGTTCTAGTCCTTACCAAGCCAGCCAACGTTTCTGTGCGGAGTTTACACGTTCTCCCCGTGCTCACGTGGGTTTCCCCCCGGGTTCCCCGGTTTCCTCCCACCGTCCAAAAACACGCAACTTAAGTTAATTGACTAATCCAAATCTGCACCATAGACATGCTCCTAGTAAGTAGTTATCTCTTAAGAGCAATCACTATCTGTTCATTAGCTACTACAGCAGGGGAGTTCTCGAGATCTACCTGAGCTCAAACTCCCCTCTCGCCTTGCAAATGGGAGGGAGCCCAGGGCTCGAGGATCTTATGAGCTCTGGCTCTCTCCCGGGACAGCATGTCAAACAAGCTTTATAATCAATCATCAGCTAAGTGTGAACTCTTGAAATAGGATTTGTCAGATGATTAAGGAAACTGCCACCAGGTCCAGATTAACACCAATAACTGCCAGGTGTCCTCTAATTTTGATCAATGTTCTTTTTCAAATAAGTTTTTATAAGTGCTTCAGTTTATGTATAACTCATGAAATTATCCTTAACTTCAAATAGGACTAAGGAGTGACTACGAAATACAAGAAATTGTACATTGTTCTATAATTTGATCCCCACTATATATATAAATAACCTGCATATTTTTCATTGTTATTGTTTTATAATTCCTTTTATTGAATGCTGAGGTGATAAACTCACATTTTTTCTTGTGTTTAGGTCCTGCATCAGCTTTATATTGCTTTAGATATATGAAATCTTAGATTTTGGGAACATTAATCACTACCACAATTTTTTTTTGTTCTGTCAAACTGTGTACTAGCAGGATGTACTTGCCTCTTTTTCTAGATTATGAGCTCATCAATAATGTGCTGAGATGGCATGATAAAGCATTTTCGGTTATGTATACAATAACAATAATACTAAATGGTAACAAAAAAGGCAAATGCATAAAAATATGACTAAAAATGAAAACAACATAAAACACAGTACCTATCTACATAAATGCTTATTTAAAAGTAACTTTATACTGGGTAATGTAATCTGATATTTCTGGATTTATATTTGCTAATAGTGGATTTAGTTAACAAAAAAAACACTCATCCTAACATTATTCAACACTGAAGATTCATCTTTATTGAAAAAATAAAAAAATGAACAAAATTAAAAGAAAAACTATTTCAATAGGGAGGGCAATAATGCAGTTTCTCACATACAAGAATGAACAAAATTTTCATTTTTCATTTTTGAAATTGCACATTAAAGTACGTCAAGGGGCTGTTATACAGAACCATGAAGTTTCAGTTGTGCTCGTGTTCAACCCTCTTGCACAGTAGCACGTAGTTCCGCATTCTGTCCGAACATATCTTGCAATATATTTCTCTCTTCAGTAATAAATTCATCAAGTCACATTGTGAAATAATGACAGCATAAAGTACCATACATTGCAATTACTGTGCAAAAACATAATTTAATATACTTAAGCACTAGTGTACAAAATATGGTCCAGCTCAAACAAAACATTTCCCACACTGTTTCAACTGAAAGTGAACATTAACAGGTGAAGAACAATTTCTGTATCTGTTGCTATGACCTGGATATGAATGAGTCTGCAGTTTTATAGATCGCCTAGTAATATGGCATCTTTTTGTTGCATGTAAAAATAGATGGATAAAAGTACATGCATAAACAAAGCTTAAAAAAAGTGAATAATCATACTATTTGAATTTGTTAAAAACACAAAATGTCACAAAGTAAAAAAAAGACCTCTTACTCTTAAAGGGATTGTTCACCCAAAAATGACAATTGTGGCATCATTTACTCACCCTCCCTTTGTGCCAAACCTATAATTTCTTCTGATCTGGTCAGAGCAAACATTGACCTCAACAGTAGGAAACAAAACACTATGAAATTCAATGGTCAGCATAATTCTTATCAAAATACCATTTCTTAATTGTCCATTAAAATTGTTTAACTTTTTCTTTTGATAACACAACAGCATTTAAAATCTAAATCTCCCTTCCAGTAATATTGTAATTTTTGATCCACGATTACAGATTGGAAGGGGTGTTTTGGCATATAGTATTTGATTGACATGCCACCATACTGTGATTGGCTGATGAGGTCAGTGCTTTTAGCCAGAGGAAGATGTTATAAGATCAAACGAGAGCCTTATCTGTCTGCCCTTATAGCTACTTTCTGCCTCAGGCTAACCTTTAACTTTGCTTTCTCTTACCAGGAGATATTTCATTTCATTTTGGCCTTGAGTTATGGTCTGCATGGTGGACACAACCTGTGATGGAGGACAAATGCAACATTAAACGCGAAGAGGGATTTAAAACTAAACTACAGTGGTCAGGTCTTAAATAAAGTCTTGTGGAGGAACAACAGCATGTAAGAAAGGCAAATCTGATATAATGCAGCCATTGAGCATTTCTCAGAAGCTGGTCATTTACGACTGATCTATAAAACTCAGCAGGCCACTCATGTTGTTTTATGTCAGTATATGGGTTGAAATCATCAGATTCATGTCAATTATAATGGAATTTCCACATTTTGGTGGGGCTTTTCTATAAATTGTTCTAGGTATCATTGACTATCATGGCTTGATTCTGCAAAACAATACCATCAACATGCACAAATGTGTGAATTGGGGGTCAGAAAAGAAAAGAAAAAAAAACATTGTAAACAAAGAAACAGTTTCACAAAAGATTCATTGTTAATTTTTCTTTCTTTCCACATTTGGTTGTTAATTCACAGACATATTATGTCCCAATCCAAAGGTAGCATACAGACTGATAGTGACTGCTGCTTCCACCCACTTTCCCAGAAAGCAGCAGACAATGCTATAAGAAAAAACAATAACAAAAAACAGAAGCTCCTTGTGTTGGCCGAACCTGCTCTCTTAATATCCCATACAGGAATCTCCTAGGTCCACCCAGAGAGGCGACAACAATCTGTTTGTGCATCTCAGGTGGTGTGCAGTACAAAGTGCTCAGATCCCTCAGCTTATCTTTACTCACATCCCAACCAAAATGAATGAGTGAACGTACCGAGGCACAGAAAACAAAACGCAGATTGCTCCACAAACAGACAGACACACCAAATTCTTCCAATCGATGTCTTGGAGGCAGTGCTTAACTATCAGTTACCTCATGCCTGGATACGATTAGCGTTTAGAAGTTTAGTCCAATTGTAATCCACGTTCCACAGTTTTCAAAGGCAGATGGAGCCATATTCCTTGGCAGGGTAGAGGACAGTGACTGGGACGGTGATAGTAAACACAGCTGCTGCAGGTGCAAAACACAAGATTGTGTGTCGGACAAGCTTAGCTTGGCTGGAAATATGTGAAACGAGTGGAAAAACTCCTCTTTTTTATATATTTTTTTAAACCACTGAGTATTTAGTCTTTAAGGATGTGGAGCTGATACATTACAAAAGAAAGTTTCTCATTCCCATATTCCTTTTTTGTACTTGGTCACCAGTTTGAATTCATATATTTATATCCATTTATATATATTTATGTATATTTTATACAGTTAAAAACACCATGGAGATGACAGACTATTTGGTTTCTTTTTCTAAGTAGAAGTTCTCCTTAAATAAATGCATATAAATAAATTATCTTTTCACATGTTCAAGACTGTCAACTCTCCCCACACTTCTACCAACAGCAGGTCCTCAGAAAGTCGATGGTACAGTAGGTTTCAGTGATATCCCAATTTTGGCAGAGCTTTGTGAAGCCCCAAGACACATGGGACATTTGTGGTTAGTCCTGTCAGCCGCTTCTCATTGGCCAGGCTTTGTGGCATCTTTGTGTGTGTCTCTTGGGCTCACCAATTGAGTCTCCGTTGGCCCAAAAGAGGCCACTCCCCCTTGTCCACCCCCATTTGCTAAAAGGATGCACACAGTCTCTTTGGCCCCCTGAGGGACAGAGCTACTGAGGTCCTCCTGTTTCCTCTGGGCATGTGCCAGCACTCGAAGCTGCTCCTGAGCCTCGTCCAGTAGCGAAACCACTTCTTCCCGTCTACCAGCCGCTCGGATGGACTGTTGATGGACAGCTGTAGTATTCGCTGTTCCCTCAAGAGGACTAGAGCGACTGCTTCCAGCAGTTGGGGCGGTTTGCATACATGAGACCTCATCCTGGTAGGAGTGGACAGAGGGGATGATTGGGATAGAGCAGGGTCGGTATGGAGCAGGAGGACTTTGGCTTGGACCGCCCGACCGGAGGCTCCTAGCGCACCTGTGGTCTAAGTGGCTGCTCCAAGATTTTGAGGATTGCGAGGCTTGCATATTATAAAATGAATCCTGATGCAGGTCATTACCTGGGCCAGAGATGTTCCTGTGAAGAAAGAGAGAGAGAGAGAGAAATGGTGAAATATTTATATATAGGGAGGTTAGGAAGAGGAATGTTTATCGTTTCATGGGAACGCGTTGGTTGGATCTTAAAAAGAATGGATATAATCCTGGAAGCTGAATAAATTGCCTGAAATTTGTGTGCCTGAAGCATCAACAAACAGAAATACAAAAATAACAACTGGTTCATGAACCTTGTCTTGCCAATAGCAAAGTCCATTTTCAAGGAAAGTCAATTGATTCAGTGGCCATTTTTGCAGTATAGGTATTCAAGAAAACAACTGATTGAGCTCAACCTGCACTTTTAGAAATAAAGCTACGAGAGTTGTCTCTGTGTAAATGCCCTTTCAAAAGGAACACTTTTGTACTTTTTAGGTACTAACATGTAGACTTTCAGGTACTAACATGTACCTTTAAGAATGTGGACCATTCCGGAACAAATGTGTACCTTCTGACAAGCTAGACAGCTCCCAGTGACAGCTCTCCGACCTTTATTTCTAAGTTTGAGCATTATAGTTCTCTAAATTCTAAAGCAGGGTGTCCAAACTCAGTCCTGGAGGGTCAATGTCCTGGAGAGTTTTGCTCCAACCCTAATCAAACACACCTGAACCAGCTAATCAAGCTCTTACTAGATATACTAGAAACTTCCTGGCAGGTATGTTGTAGCAAGTTGGAGCTAAACTCTGCAGGACACCGGCCCCCCAGGACAGAGTTTGGACACCCCTGTTCTAAAGGGACGGTTTTTAAGTTACTTTCCCTAAAGCCATCAAAGATGTAGATTACTTTTTTCTTCTTCAGCTGAATATTTTATCTCATGCCTGGGTCTTTGGTGATTCATAAAATTCAAATCAACAGCTACCTGCGAGCTTCATCAGACCACCATATCCCTGAGTCATGTGTATTAGTTATTTTTGACTAGGATTAAAAAAAAAACCCACCAAGGGTCACACAATTTAGCAACTGTAAAACTATTCCTTAATATTCTGTTGAAAGAAAAAAGTCACCTACATATGGAGAGTAACATATCAGTATTTTTTTGTACGAAATATTCCTTTAAGATAAAGAATGCACTGTATTTCAACATGCATATACATAATTTGTCATAATGAACATTTATTTGTCTTCATTGCAAAGATGATACTGTAGAATATCTGATATAAAACTCCAGACAAGGAAGTTTCTTTTCCCCCTATGTTGACACCCTCATGTGTTGATGGAATAAAACAAAAACTACTCATTCATGCATCTCAGGTTATTAGCTATTCATCATTTGTTCGGTCTGGCTGGTAGCCCAGTGTCTTCTCTGACACATAATCATGCAGTTCAGCTGGGCTTTAGCTGGTTTCCTGATTCAAAACTTGCTGTTCCCTATGGCAGTCATTCTTAAGTTAATCTTCTGACGATTTGCATGCAAAATTCTTTTAAAAGGGATGAAAGCACAATTTCCATCCAACCAGACCTTTGGTAAACTAATCTCTCAATTTAGGAGCAATCGGCATTGTTCCCCTGATTCATTATCTTTGTGTAATAATTCATAATCCCTGACAAAGAATGGCTTCTCTCATGGCATCAATATTTAACCAAGCACTGCTTTTTCTGATAACGACCGAGTCAGAGCTAAGCCTCAATCAAGGGGAGGAAAATTGTCTGATTCTATTTTCTACAAAAACAGAAGATATGACAAAAATGTCAAGTATTTCAGCAGGCTGTGCATTATCCATCCTAAGATATCAAGGCTGAAACAGTTAAAGATGCATGGATTTAGCCCGAATTTGAGAGATTTTGCTTAAGATTAGAGATCATGATTTAATTTAATTTGATCATTTACTGCAATCCTCAAAGTCAACAACAAAAAGAGAGCTCTCTCGAACAAGGCTAAAAATGTGATTTTAATGAAGCGCTCTCTATTGAGGATCTCTTGCTGAGCACGTCTCTAGTGACCCTCTCTCTATCTCTTCTCTAGTCATACATACTGTATCTCAACCTTTGACTACATGACAAAAGGTCTGGTCCACACTGTAGCTCATTCTGAAGCAAACTGTCTGACTGTCATTTAGTGGTGGGTATTTAGAAAAAAAAATACAACAAACCATAATAGGAAAATTATTTAGACTAGACTATCGGACAAATTTACAAACATCCGTGACTGTATTTGTGATTAAAAAAACAAACAAAAAAAATTACAGGTGTAACCCTGATAACAAAGCATAATATGTGGTTCTGTTTGTGGATATCTAGTTAACATTCTACTAAGTGCCTAGAATAAAACTGAATTTATTCAAAGTTCACTCGGTGGCCATATCTGCAATGCATCCATTTCAGGCATCCAAGACCATGTGCTGGTAGCCAATCCAGCCTGAAATATGAATTTGGACCAATGCTAAGCACGCGTTTCTGCTGGTGCATTAAAGTCCTCCTGGGAACTATGTAATCATAATTTCACAGGTCATAATTATGATTATGTTGAAGTATCTTTTCTGCATACAATTCTACTAAGTTGTTTTTTTTACCCAACAACTGAATAATATATTCTTCTGTATCATACAATACTTAACAATAATCATAATTTCTAGATGTAAGCATTTTATTGAGAATGACAATACAGATGGGCTTACTCAAATTCATGAAGGCATTCATGTGTGTGAAAAAAACACACCCTATTATTTCTTCCTCAAAACAAGAAACAAAGAATACTGCCTTCAACAGTCAGCCAATAAGATTAGAGTTTGCCAGATTGAAAGAGAGACTGTTGGCAGTCTGCTTACATAAGTGCATCTAACACTCACTCTCTGTATCTCAAGAGAAGATAATTTCCTGCCATTTTAATTGTAAAAACGTAAGCAAGATGGACCAATCACTTTTCAGAGTAAACAGCTAAAGGAAACGATACTGCTGCAGCGCTTTGTGCAAATTATGATTTATAACCTTAGTCCATGCAACTGTGCTGTTCTTGCCATACCATGTAACAATTTCAGATACATGCATTAAATGAATTAGACTGATGAGAAAACAGCACAAAGGGTGTCACTGCAGCAGAATGTATGTTGATGTCCTGTATAATGGGCTTCCCTTTCTGAAAGCAAATACTGAAAACACTTTAATGAGCAAACACTTGTATTTGACAAACATGCCGCTGATGAGGTCAGGCTTTAGAAAGCCACTTAGAAATGAACCGTGTTGACGATAGGAGGTATAGGGATGCAATCTTGTTACTCTCAGAATTATTTCATACATAACAGCAGGACTGGATATGAGCAAGCAATTATAAGTATTGTCAATACACTTAAAGTACGCAACTCAAGAGAATCCAGGCAACCCACAGGGGGACTGACCTGTACCTTTCTATCTAAAAATGCTCAGAACAATACCACCATATTAAATCCGTTCCATGCTTAAGTCATTTCAGCAAGATAACAGCAAGCTTTCTGGGACGGAAGGAATGAAACGGCCAAGTATTTTTTTTTCTGCTGTCATATGCAAAACAGTTCTATCTCTGTCTCTCCCTCCCTCTTTTTTCTGTCACTCCTCTCCTGTCTCGCTCCCACTCTCTCCTGTCCCGTTTCCCAGCCAGTCTCTATGGAAACCGAGCTCTTTCCGGCAGAGGAATATTCTTATGCAGGGTGGAAGGCTGGAAATAGGTCAGTACTGAGACCCTGTTGGAGAATTTAAGGCGAGGTGGAGTCTTCCACACTACAAAGCCTTCCTGTATTCTAAATGAGCACCAACTAGGCCAGGATAGCCTATAGTTTGTGTGCGAGTTGATGACTGGCCCATTTTAGCCAACTCATCCAGGACTGGCCATTGCATTGATATATCACTGGCTGTTTAATTGGCTATGACAGTGTGGTTTTTATTAGCCGTGCTGCTCCTGGAAAAGGCAGCTCTCCCCAGTGTCCTCCTGTCTCAGTGAGTCATGCCTGCATACAGAACTTCAATAACGGAGCTCAGACAAGCCCGCTTGTTGCTCCCGCACTCAGAGACAAAGGCATACACTCGACACTGAAAACCTGGGAGAAATTATAAAACGGATTTTATGGCATGCACACAAAGACATTAAAGATATACTCTTGGTAATGTATTTTAACGTGTTATAAAAAGAAACTTTGTCAGTGACATACCACCATTGGTGAATGCTTAGATCTGATTCATGAACTTAATCTTTTAGAAGTGATTCTAAATTTATATAATTGTCTACTAAACTTTTACTTTTTAAAGTACTAATTCACTAAAAAATACGGACTCATCGTAGTCAATGATTTACTATCAAACAAACAAACAAACAAACTAACTAACTAAAGGCGCACAAAAACAGTGTGAATTCAGTGAGTTTGTGTGGAAAACTTTCAGACACACTCATACAACACGATTTTATGGCCTGGCAAATTCCGAAACAATCGAATGAAATTCCACAACAAAAACATTGGCAAAGGAAGACATTGCTTTTAGAGCTACTCTATCGGACACTCTCTTGCTCTCTCTCCCTCTCTTTCTAATAAGTGCTTAATAATGATACGAGATGTGGATGTTTACTACACATACAGGTTCTTTTTCAGCACTGGAACCAGGCTGCTTGGTCACCACTTTGCCTACATCTCACCTAATACCTGACTCTTGAATGATCTGATGTAAACTCATCATCTATAACTATCATCTCTGATCACCATTTCTTGAATGAAACACCATACAGAAATTTCTGTTCAGTGAGTTTATTCTGATTGGCCAACTTTAGATTGTTTAGATTGAACATTCAACCGCACACACACCATCATGAATTCAAGCCGACTGCTCCTGAAGTTTTTTTGCTGTTCAGCTTTCCACACGACTTTTGATGGGAAAATAATTCTAATGATTCAAATGAAAAGATTTTGAAAATCAAAAATCTTGTACTGCCTGGCTTAAATAACCTTTTATAAAATAATTTGTTTATAAAGCAGTCGAAAAGAGACAATTCATATATCTATGAAAGTATGAAACACTATGAAAGTGTTTATTAAAAACTTGACTGTTTAATAAAAATAACCAGTTCATACAAATCATTTGATCATGAATCTGTCCACAAAAGTTCACTAAAAAAGCTCAAATGACTCATTTGTTCATGAATCAGACAAAAAAAGGCCAGTTCATACGAATCATCTGCCATGATACATTCTAAAAACTATTCATTAAAATTTCCTTTGTTCATGCATCTATCTACACTGATTTAAATGCACGTATGTTTTATATCACTTCATATAACATTTTGATTGCATAACATTCTACACACCCTGTGTGCTCATTTAAAGCTCACAATTTAATTACTTTTACTATGATAATAAATATTGTTGGTGGAGGTTATACATTCAGCATCAGGGGAGCGTCAATGCAGGAAACACTGCACTTAAGAGGAAAACAAACAATTAAATAAAACTTTAGATATTAAACAGGCGAAAACTGAGATCTAAGATGCAGTAGGTGAAACAGAAGAAATGACAAAGACTAAGTATAAGAACAAGTCTCTGCCTTGGGGGTTTTGTGGCAGAAGCTGTTGTTTAAAACTACAGATTGGCTCATAAATCAGAGGAGAGAAGGAGCAGACAGAGGACTCCTAAAAGGGGCAGAAAGTCACCTACCAGAACTGACTCACATGGACACCACCATTCCCCAAAAATGCTTTATGCATGCAATTTTCATAGCATTAATGCATCTTATCCCTCAGAGAGTCACAGGCTGGAGTTTAATTCACTGGGGCAGGACTGTGAGCGAGCATTAAATAATTAGCATGAAGTTCATTGAACTGTAGCAAATTAATGTTGTTAACGAACCTTCTCACTGACTCCCTCTCTGAACTGTCTACTTCCTGTAGATGTTGGTAGGCAGGGCCAGAGTCTCTGGATCCACCAATGGCATTCAGGCATCCTCTGGTTATCGGCGGGGTTCTGCGGGAGGCAGGCCGAAGAGCAGAGCGACTCTTCTGATCTGGACTATGAGAGAGGGAGCCACTCCTGTGAAACAACATACATAAATTTTTTTTTTTAAATGTTTTTCTTTTTAATATTTAATTATTATTATTTTGTTTACTGTTGAGGTCATTTAATACAAATTAATAATAATAATAATTAATACTTGTTGTTGATTGTTTATTGCATGACTGACTAGGCCAGTAGAACATGTTACAATTTTGACCCTATATATAAATAAATAATGGGACAAAAATGAAGGAGTGAATGAATGAATGTTCACAACAGAACATGTGTTAAAATTAAGATTATAACTACAGTATTTAATGTTTAAACTTTTTTTATTTAATAGTTTGGTTTAAATAATGTTTTATGGCAACCATATAACTCCAAACAAGCAAACAAATAAATAAATAAAATCTTCAAAATTGCACACAATTCAGAACAAAGCAAAGCAGCTCCACTCCATCCTACTTCTGCACAGATTTTCAAACCCAGTCCATTGCATTGTTACTGCAGGTAACATCCTCACTTTCTCTCTGTCTCCATCTGCTGTGCTGAGTGTTTTACAAAGCAGTGCATGTTCCCGTAAAAACACTGGGAATAAACAACACACGAATGCAGGCATTCGTCCACACACCTAGATATATTTCCTCGATCATCAAAAAATGGAGCACATTACCAATGACTCACCTTGTTCCCAATTAGATATTTATGTAATACTGCTAAGGCAAACTACAGGGAGATGTTGTACATACGTTTCCACTGAATGGGGCCACATTAACATAGAGATTAATTGACCTATCACACCGCTGGCAGTAACACACATTTGGCTATTTGGTAAAAAATAGCCCGAAGAGGAATTCATACTTGGTTTTAGATGAGACTTCTGCAGAGCGATAATTCACTGCATATTTAAATCCTTCCTTACCCTCAGTCAAGAGCAATCAGTTTAATTGTGATGATCGTTTGAAGACATGGACAGCAAAGCATAGACTGTTTGCAAACAAATTACAAATCTTCACCAATATATATA
>CAIGQV010003909.1:22726061-22743014 GCA_903798115.1 Danio jaintianensis
GATCACGAGTCCAACACTCTAACCACCAGGCCACGACTGCCCCTCCATTGTGCCAGGAATTCGGACCAGCCTACTCTCACGTTTACCTGAGACCCCGGTTCAGCTTGTGCCAAGGTTCCTACCACCCCTTTTAATATTAAAAGTGGTAGTGAGCCTGCAAGCGCTGTCTGCGGAGGAGGCAGACCCAGCGCTTAATGTGACACGTCGAGCATATGTCTTTAAGCAGCTCTTTTCTGTTATGATCGGCAGAAGGGAAGCGCCATATCAAAGCAGAGGTTGGTCCATTTTATAGTTATGCCATTGCCCTCGATTCATGTGCCAGGGCGAGCTGTGTCCCCTGGGAGAGAGAGCACACTTAAAAAAAAAAGCGGTGCCTCCTTTCGGCGTGAGTATGCAGCGCCTCTTAACAGATTATGCAGAGCTGCGGGCTGGGTGACACCTAACACATTCACGAGATTTTATAATCCTCGACTGGAGTCGGTTTCCTCCCGATTACTGGGTTACTCCAGTCAATCGGGACAAAATTAAGATCGGTGTCAAAAACGCTTTCTGCGCCATGCTCCCTAACCTGGAGATACGTGCGCTTTTTCTATTCTGCTAGTAAGTTTCCTGCTTGGCGAACCCTAGAGAATTCCTCCAAGGCCCCCAGCACCCGACTCAGCGGAGGAGCCGGGTACCTGGCTCAGTGTGATGTCTGGTATGCCCACTCTTGGTCTACTCACATGCTGAGGTTCGGTGCCAGCCATGCGCGGTCCCCGATGGCGATCCCATATGCTTATTCAGCCACGGAGTGTTCTTCCCTACCCGCTAACCAGCTTACCATATGTAGCACTCCCCCTCCATAGGGCTAGTCCATATGTTCTTATTGCCATCAAGTCTCCCCTCTTGGGTAGCAGGTGGCCTCCGCAGTGTCCCCCTCTTCGGGGACTGGCACGCTTTCCCAACGTACTGTCGTATTCTAAAATCCCTAGTCTATATTAGCCAGGTAAAAGCACATTATGACCCCCGATCTAAATTTTCGAATTATTCCCATGTAATGGTAATTAAAGGGCCTAGGGGACGGTGGAAGGTTGCGCTGTTGGCGATGCTTGTGTGCTCACGCTATGCTTGGCAAACTTCACATCAGGAGCGTGACGGGCTTAGCTGCTGTGGCGTTTTCCATACAGTCTCCCATAGTCTGTTAACAGACGCACGTTGGAGTTCCCATATGAAGGGGAACGTCCTGGTTACGTACGTAACCCACGTTCCCCAAATAGGGAACGGAGACGTGCGTCTCCACTGCCACAGCAGCTGAGTCTCCAGCTGTTAGCTGAGTGATCGGCTCTTCAGCAAGCAAATTCTAGTGCTCACGTCTCAGCTGGCAGCTTATATAGCACTAATGGCTAATCACTGTCAGCTGTGGAGCTGAGCTCTGCCAATTCATTTTGGCATTCATTGGCCCGTTTTCTTACTCTTCAGAGTGATTGGTCGTCTGAAGTACTCCCGTAGTCTGTTAACAGACGCACGTCTCCGTTCCCTATTCGGGGAACGTTTGTTACGTACGTAACCAGGACGTTATCCTACCAGTTAACCAACCCTAAAACCTAACCAAATAAATAAAATGCATAATCCTAATTGTATCTTCACCCAAACCTTAAACCTTCCTATACAAGTAGACATGTCTCCACTATAACCTATAATTCCAATATATTATTATATATTTAATAACCATAACCTTAAATCAACTTGGCCTTAAATCAAACCACACTACTGAACCTGTCTCTAACCAACATTGTAACCTAAGCATATCACTGAACCGATACCTAACCTTAGCCATATCCCACCTCAATACCAAAAAAGTGTTTTGCAACATAACAGGGAAAAACAAAAAGCAAAACAAAAACAAACCTACAATACTTAAAATATACTTGAATACTTAAAATACTATGACTAGGTCACTTATAATTGTGACACAATGTATCCAGAAAGGATGATAATTTCACATGATATTTTCTTTTTCCAAATCATGAAATAAATTGTGAGAAGTGCATTCTGTGGATTGAGCTATTTGTTATCCTTCATTCCCTACAGAACTAACAACGTCTGCTCAAAGTAAATTAACTTAACATCCTTTCTTTTATCTATTGATTCATGCCAAGGTAGTGTCAATAGTTACTAAAGAGCATTGGTGAATGTGTTCTCTTCATTCACACTCCATTACAAATGCAGTACACATTTGACTTTATTCTGATTTGTAGTGTCCACAGTTTTCAAATCAAGTTACTGTGATGTGTTATTTAACAGTTACTTTAACAAAAACAACAAATAAAAAATACTTTGCAATGCATATTAATTATTATTATTTCGATATTTTTTATTTTTTTATATTATTCTTATTAATAATTCAAGCAAATGTAAGAAACATAATGGAAATGGAAAAAGTATCTAATAATCTGCTGTTATATATTCCGATAGTTTTTCATTGTATTATTGATTTACGGTATTTTTGGTCAAATAAATGCAATCTTGTGGAGCAAAAAAAACATTAACTGTCCCCAAATTTGTACAATAGCATATGGTATCTATCAGAAAAACAAAATATGAAACTGACATTTTATTACACCAGAGACCTGACTATAAAAAGCAGTTTGCAGGTAAATTTCCTATTCACTGATTTACATTGAAATTTGTAATATCTCAGTTTAAAGAGCACCTATTTTACCCCTTTTTCAAGATTTAAGATGAGTCTTTTGTGTCTCCAGAACGTGTTTGTAAAGTTTCAGCTCAAAACATCCACCAGATTATTTATTATACCTTTCAGAACATTAGAATTTCCTGCTCTGAACACTATATAGCTGTTTTTGTTGCCTGTGCCTTTAATGCTAGTTCTCCCCGCCCACCGTTCCCACGTGCCTGTCAGAGTGTGCCTCAATCTCCGCCTCGGCTGCGTCAGATAAACATAAAAGTGACAAACATGAAGGAAGCATATCTCACGTAACGTTTGTTATAAAATACTACAGTAAGAACTTTACCAATGAGTCACACACAATGGCGTTACAAAGTTCACGCACAAACACACACACAGACACACACACAGCGCGCGTTTAACTTTGCACTGTTTTTGCATGGCAAATGTGACAGGATACACGTTAATATCCACTGCTGTATGGATATCCGTTTTGTTAATGTACAAAATAAAACTGATTTAACGTCCACAAACCGGGATTGAAGCGTCTTCTTTTATAATTGTATTGACGTGGCTGTGGTGATAAAGACGGTAAAAAATACTGTAATTCATTACAAACATGCACTGTTTTAAAAACGTTTTAAACTTGTAAAACTCATTCTTGATCACATTTGATGATGATTGATGATGATCACAACGAGCCGAACAGATCTTTTAATCCTGGTTGCTTTGCGCACGTCCTGTCTTGTTGATATGATTATACGAGTTACTACGGAGACATGTTAATACGCAGCTGTCAATCAATTCGGTGGGCGGGGAAACCACACTCCTACGTCACGTTGCGGTGGACCTCAAAATGGGAGGGATTTGGATCCTATTTTAACATCAGAAAATTTTAAAAAAGAGGCTTATTATCTTTATATCACCACAATATGACTGTGGACACACTAAACCTGCACACAGTCCTGTCCAAACAGCTTACAAAAGATTATTTTCATCGTAGGTGCCCTTTAATACTTATCTTGCTATAACAGAAATGCATGTAAATGTATGTCTTGCTAATTTCAACTAATATAATTTTTCTTACAATTCAGTAAATGTGCCAAAATCAGTTGGTGCATTGTAATGCACATAATTTCTCCCCTCAGTATTTTTTGCAGACAGTTGCAGACTTTGTATTGTATCATTACAATAACCATTGTCAAAATGTCATGCAATGCTATTCAATCAGCATGAAATTATGAGACATATAAAAAAGATTGTCACAGCAATTTTTAAATATTACAATTATCATACCTAGGGTGTTTTCCTGTCATTGAGCCCTGTGGATTGGTAGAGTCAGCAGTACTTGGAGCAAAACTGGGCTCTCGAATAGCACCTCCATGTGGTGGCGTGGACCTTGTGGGTTTATAAAACTGTAAAAGACATAAAAAGGAAGACA
Organism: Danio jaintianensis; assembly: GCA_903798115.1. Lineage (NCBI taxonomy): Eukaryota > Metazoa > Chordata > Actinopteri > Cypriniformes > Danionidae > Danio > Danio jaintianensis. The sequence continues at coordinate 22,730,168 of CAIGQV010003909.1, forward strand.
GATGTTAAATATCATACTGTTACCTGGATCTTGTCAAACTTAATTAATGCATTTTAATTCCCAGTTGTATCCAGCATTGCAAGAAGGGCTCAGGCTTCTGTACTCTTGATTCTTAGATTTGACAAAGATGTGTCCAGGTTCCACTGATGTTCAGATAATCCTACAGACCTCTGTGGAACCAGCAGACAAATCCAATTTAAATTTCACACCTTAAAAGACTTCCCCATAAAAACCCATTTCTGCTTCGGGCAGAATGCACACAATGATCTAAATGTCAGAGAGATACTTAATCTCCTCCACAAGTCCACCTTCACTCCACAGAGTCGAGTGGAATAGAAGCGAGCGATGAGAACCGATGGCTGATGGGAGATCAGAGAAGGGCACTAGAGTCACTCTAATTGGATAATATAGCACTTTCAGGACTATGTAAATCTAAGCAATGTCCCAATAGCTTCCTCTTGTGTGGGAACAATACGTGCAGTGCAGAACGTACCACATTTCTCCTTTTTCTTTCCTCCATTTACATTTATGCTTTTGGCTGATGCTTTTTTCTAGAGTGACTTACACTGAACTCAAGGTACACATTTTATCAGTTTATGGATTCCATGGGATTCAATCCTGTGGTTAGAGCCTGTTTGAGCTACAGATGTGTAGAAACTTCATTGCAAATTGCTTACAAATGTGCAGCTTATGCACATAATTTAGTAACTCATTATTTTCTTTTTTTGCAAAAGATGACTGGGAGCATCTTTACATTATGATTAGAATGCATCATGTAACATCCCAGCCTACATGACTTTATTCATCGTGATAAAATAGGAGCTTGGAGGAAATGCCTTGTGTTTCTGAAATATTGACATTGCCTTGACAAATAAATGGCATATGCAGTCAGCTTGACATTTTTTTAAACCCTGAAGTTAGCTGACAATACATATGTGAAATGTAGCCCACACACAACACCGCGGGCAATTTTATCATGTTTGATCTAATGTTTTAAAACTCAAGTGAGTTGTGCATTTAAAACACTTACATATACCTCATTCTTTTATTTCTCAACAAAAGTTAGTTTGTTATAACTTTAGATTTTGATATCCAGTGGAAATCATAAAGGTTAGAACAATTGATAAAAAATATATAATAATAATTTAATCTTTCAAAAACTGAAGGAATTTTAGCTGCTGTTATACTACACTAGAACAGTGTTTTAAAAAATAACCAAGGTACTTCAACAAAAACCCTTTATTTTGTGGATATTGCTGTGATCTATATAAGAGAAGTAGGAGGAATAAAGATTAAAGCTAAAACTTTAAGGTTACAGTAGCCAAAAATGAGTAGGAAGTCTACACGCCCTTGCTTTGAATGTCAACAGCTTATCCGTGGCCACTTTTCTCTCACACTGGTTCACTGACTGTAGTGGGCTTATTACACATAACTCTGTCACCAAAGATTTTTCAAAGACTTTCAATCAGGTTTAGATCAAGGCTCTGAACTGGCCATTTCATTATTTCAACGTTTTTAACTTCAACACACTGTTTACACTTTTTGCAGTGTGACAGGGCTAATTGCCTCATTGTCCTGCATGACAATTGCTGGCTGATTACGTGATGAATGCAGGGAAGGAACTACATGAGGCTGAAGGATCATAACATTATAAACATTTGCATTCATTCTTATAATAGGCCAAAATCCAGCAGCAGATAAAAATTCTCTAAACCATGACAGTTCCTCATCACTTTATTATTTCCCCATTTGATAAAGAAAATAACATCTCCTATTTTATCCAAATAAAAACAACTTGCTTTCATCACTAAAGTGAACTTTGGACCAGTTCTTTAATAACACAACATGCTCCTCAGCAAAGGTTAAGACCCCGGTATACTTCAAACAAAATAAAAAAAAACTGAAATTAAGTAATTTTGAATAAAATCTGGCCAAAACAAAGTTCTTTTTGAGTTCGTTTTGACAGTTTGAAATAGCTCATGAAAGCGAACTTTTTGAGAAGTTTTTTTTGGTCCTGAACACCTTTGAGCTACCATTGGACAGTGATGACTACGCAATCTGTGGGTATGTTTTGGAACTCTGCCTTCTTTTGGACGTGTTTTGTATTCTCACAGTTCAGTGTCAGACAAGAGAAAAACATCCAGCGCAACAACACCAAGTTAGCAGCATGAATACACTCGAGGGTCAAGTAGCAGAGCTGGTACAGATGTATTTGCACCTGTATGATCACTCATGGAAAGACTTGCGGAGGTTTTCACACACCAGTCGAGAAGCATTCGAGAATTGTGTTGCACCACATCTGATAAAATTCTAAACATTGTTCCATTTCATGACAAATATAAAGCAATGTGACGTGCCGCTGTGGCGCTTCTAGCGGAGAAAGGTGTTTGCCAGATATTTATGAAACTGTTTTCTCTATCAGCCATCATTGTTGTTGTGTTTAGCAGTACATTCAAGCAGCATGACACATTTAATACCCACATTTAAATCTAAAACCACTGCAGCTATACGGAGAGTCAGAAGTTTCGGAAACAGTATACCTTCACTTTGCCTTTTAGAAACTTCTTTTTGCCCTCAAACAAAGAACAAAAAAGAACTTCATTTGAATCATTTAAAGTTTTTAGTCCAGCATTTTGATTCTGCTGATAGAAATTTTTGGTCCCTGAAGGCTTTCAGTCGAATTATTTTATCTTTTGTGAATGACCAGCCAATTTGGGGGAATTAAATGAGTTAGCGACAATGTAAAGTTGCCATATTTGAGAAATCACAGATTTTGAAAGACCAATTTATGAAAGTATTATCCATTTGGTCTTCATCTGGACAATCTGCTGTCAGAGAGTTTTAGTCACTTTAGATCGGCTCACCATGAGTAAAATCCTTTAAGTTAGGCTGCCAGTTAAATAGCATTTGTCAGATAATTAATGGAATTACCACCAGTTCATTTTAATACTGTGCTACAGTCTTCAGAATGTGCATCTCAAAAATCTGCTATTTTACTACTAGGATAACTTCAAATATGACTGAGCTGTCACCTAAACATTTTGAAGATTATAGGTTGTTTGGTAATTTTGATTTCCACAATATTTAAGCAGTTACATTATGCTATGCTGTTTTATGTTATTTTATGGCCACCTTTCTGTTCACATTAAACAAATTTGCATATGCTTATGACTTAGTGAATTGTGACAATACATGTGCTATTTAAAATACCCAGCTGGAGAGAAAAATATTCTAGTACTGTATATAAAAACCATAGAAGAGAGAGCCATATAGAAAGAGAAGAAATAAAACTGTGGCAGGAAGTGATGACTAATGCAGTGGAAAAAGGTATGTGATATGGTGAGCTAAAATGGTTATAATACATTCTGTAGCCATTGTAAGGTTTGAAAAACATTTGTTTTTATTCAAACACAAACATATTCTGGCACAAGTAAGATACGTATATACTGCTTTACAAAAGCAATGACTCAGAGCACTACAGCAAATCTTAAAAATCATTTCCTCAAACAGGTTTGAAAAAGCTGTCTGATTCCTTCAAGGATAGAAATGGCAATTTCTGAATTTAGGGTCAACCCTTTATCACATTGGTAACTAGTATTAGAAAAGCTAGAAGCCTATCATTACTGAAGCAGTCAATTTCTTTTTCCTTAAAGATGCACTTTGACCACACTCAAAAGAACCTGTTCAGGCAATCAAAAATGACTTCATCCGAAGTCTTTTGAAAGCTTGTCTTTGAAGATGCATTTTCCTTCTTTTTCAAAGCACAGCCACCTACATTTCCAGAAAAAGCTTTTAAACAAACATGCTTGAATGCGCTATTTAGCTGTTAAATTAACCAGGTGAATTCAGCCAAAATGGCTTAATATTTTGAAAAAACAAAAAGCCCTAACATATTACAATTTTATATACTGTCTTTACTTTGCACATACAGTACATCTACAGAGGTCAAAAATGTTTGTCAAAAAACAAAACTATTAATGTCACATTACAATTAGTTTTTTTATGCTTTAATTGACATGTATTTATTTATCTGCATCAATCCGAATTCTAAGGATATTAAAATTACAATGTTTAAATTATGTAATTGTTTTAAACAATAAAAAAAAAAAAATAATAATAATAATACAACTAAAATAACTAGCTAAAAAAAAAATAAAGAAAAATAGAAAACAATGACAGTAAACAAAGAAACAAACAAGCACATGCACGCACACGCACGCGCACGCACGCACGCACACACACACGCGCACGCACGCACGCACGCACGCACGCACGCACGCACACACACACACACACACACACAAAATAATAACATAATTTTGATTGTGACTTTCCCAGTGATGGGTTGTGGCTGGAAGGACATCCGCTGCGTAAAACATATGCTGGATACGTTGGCGGTTCATTCCGCTGTGGCGACCCCAGATTAATAAAGGGACTAAGCCAAAAAGAAAATGAATGAATGAATGTTTGTGACTTTTTCTCCACAGGCCAAAGCTTAAAATTACAAATTTTACATCAAAATTTTTTTGCTTAACTGGCACTGAGAAAAATCTTACAGCTAAAACTAGGATATTTTTTGTTCTATTAATGTGTGTGCTAGCGTATAATAAATTTATGAAAGGAAATGCATTAATGTTTGTATTAACACAGCACAAATGACAAAACCAAACAAAACAAAAGAAAATAACAATAAACAATAAAAATAAATTAAATAAAACAAAATAAAACATGTTAATGTTTATTCATTCATTCATTCATTTTCTTTTCGGCTTAGTCCCTTTATTAATCTGGGGTCGCCACAGCGGAATGAACCGCCAACTTATCCAGCACACGTTCTACGCAGCGGATGCCCTTCCAGCTGCAACCCATCCCTGGGAAACATCCATACACACTCATTGACACACATACACTACGGACAATTTAGCTTACCCAATTCACCTATAGCGCATGTCTTTGGACTTGTGGGGGAAACCGGAGCACCCGGAGGAAACCCACGCGAACACGGGGAGAACATGCAAACTCCACACAGAAACGCCAACTGACCCAGCCGAGGCTCGAACCAGCGACCTTCTTGCTGTGAGGCGAACGTGCTACCCACTGCGCCACCGTGTCGCCCCCATGTTAATGTTTAGTCATGGGTAATTCACTAAAAGTTCTCATATTTTTGGACCACACAATCAACAAACTACTTAAACTTTTATCAAATTAAGTTCAGCAAACAGATATTGAAATCTAAGAATAGCAAATGGATCACATGGGGCGAGAAAATGTGATGTTTACACATGCCAAAATTTTATTAAGAAAGATAATGATTATATCTTGGGGAAATAAGTGCTGTACAAAAGAGCTGAAAATTGAGACTACATGATAAAACTGCACTACCGAAGATTATTTCAAAATTGCATTGCGGAGACCACCTCAGACACCGTAATGGCACATATGAAAGCTGTAAGAGTGAGTTCCTCACAGCATGAACTAACAGGGTCCAATATATGGGATGTATAGTCGATAATAAACTCATTGAGATTTAACACATGTCTATGTTCAAAGGTTATTGATGCATCTGCTTTCAACAGAGTTGCATGAGGCTGAACACATGCTGCTTTCTGAGAAGTGCTGTCTGGAGGGGTTGCTAGTGTAATGGATATTTAAATGTAGCCATAATGACATGCAAAACCATCACCTAGTTCAGGATTATACAATCTGTATGACGTGTCCCATGCTAGATGGTAATTGTTTTAAATGCCATGTCAGTGAGGAGTTTCTTATAGTAAATGTGCTACATGTCACAGGGTTCAGACAGTTCTGAATTATGCTTCTTGCTCATCCCAAAGACAGCAGTTTGAAATGAATATTTCACACCCATGATAACCAACAAATAATTCACAATTGCATGGCAAACAGCAGCTGATTATCTGTATTATTAATGTTTGTTTATATGCCCTTAGGCTTAACTCTAAGTGTTAAATATGGAGGCATAGGCTAATTTGAAACATTTCATAGTAATCTTCTAAGTTTCACAGATTTCTCTAATAAATTTGGGTCTTCACTTTATCCTATATTCACTGCAATTCATATAATTTATGAAAGAAAAAGACAACAACATCATGTGTCAAAAGCTGGCTTTGGCTTGCACTTGGACATCTTGTGACAGTGTCTGAATGCTGTAGCGATTATACATCACACTGAGTTTGAGTGACATTCAAATTACCACTGCGTTTGCCATGCAAATAGCCTGTATCGGCTTATCTGTGATGGATGGAGCGATTGAGAAAGGGATGAATATTAACTAAATCTCTACACAGAATGCAGAGAGATGGTCTACATTGTGTAAGACACTGGACTGGCATCTGTGCTGGAAAGACAGAATGATGCAGTAATCACAAACCATCAATGATGGACTAGCATGACTAGCATTATTAGTGAGGCTGTCCTCTGAGACTCACACAGCCTGAATAGCTGTGACAGAGCCTTGTTACAATGAGCCGAGCGCTGTAAAGCGTCAGCTGTTCTCACTTCTAATCAATTTTTGTCAGACAATTTGAATGCCCTTGCCTAAAAATAAACTGTACAATTAAACTAAACTGTAAAATTTCACACTGGTGATAAAATCAGTCCTAATGTATGTTGCATGGGAATATTTTTGTTAATACCCAAAAATACATTATATGGGTTAAAATTACTGATTTTTTAAATGCCAAAAATCATTTGAATATTAAGTAAAGATCATATTTCATGAAGATATTTTGTAAATGTCCTACCGTAAATATATCAAAACTCAATTTTTGAATAGTATTGTGAATTGTTAAGAACTTAATTTGAACAATTATTTTCTTGATCAGTCAAGATTTCAGCATTTCAAATAGTTGTATTTCAGACAAATATTGCCCTACACTAGCAAATTATACATCAATTTAAATCTTATTCAATCATCTTTCAGATCATTATAAATGATAAATTAATTTTCAAAAATTATGACTGGTTTTGTAGTCCAGGGTCATCATTTTCTTTTCTTGTTTTTCTAACAGACACAGTATTACGGATACACACACACATGCTTTCACGGATAACTTTTGGGTGTGTGTGGTTTTTTGTGTGTATATGCTTGTGTGAGCTTTGTGCGTGTTTGTGTGTTTACATAACCATCTGTGTATTTGACAGTGAACAAAAAAACAGAACATGGAAGTAAGTCTGACAGCTGACTTTGTGCATATGCTTCATGCCTGTACACTCAGAAAAACATATATTAGGAGTTTAAACTGACAAGACTTTGAAACATTTGCAAATATTTGACTGTTGTTGCTAGAATAAGTGAAACACAAGCTGTAAAGGCACTGTTCATTTTTGGAAAGGGAGGAAAGTGACATCAGCTCATTAAAATGTAAAGATGGACACAAAACACAAATTTTGCTTCCTCCCAATAAATGCAATTTTCAAAATGGTCCATGGGGTAATTGGGCTGAAATTTCATAGACAGATTCAGGGACTACCTAAAACATACATTACAGTTAAAGGGCATAATGGATTATTATTAACTAGTTGAGAACAATTGTTTTTGTTCATTCAACTTTAAAAATGAACAAAATCAACAAATAAATGTGTTGAAAATATATTAATGTATTCCCTTGTGCTTGAAAATGAATAAAACAATACTAATAACCCATCATGCACATTAAATCAGAAATCTAGAATCAGAATACTCCTCCCCAATAAGTTTGTGGAATATACACAATTTGCTCCTCCTTGTTGAGTCCACAAAATGTACAACTGAATATTTGTGCAGGTTATATGCTAAACTAGCCAGCTAAGCTGATATACTTATATATATGGGTAGCTTACAAATTTACACATTTAATTTCACATAAAACCACAAAGTAATAGTTCAAAATTTTTAATCAATCACTTAATGAACTATCGATTAAAGGTTATCTCAGACAAAAAAAAAAAATCTCTGGCTGATTGCAAGATATAAATGGAACCCAGCTAAAGAATATCCATATGCTTTCTAAACAGACATACATTAAGGTCAGGTATTTTTTTTAAAAAGTCTGAAGTGCCTACTTTCTGGAGCTGCAGGACATGCTGAGGCCTAAGATTGGGTTTACTGGCCAAGCTGGAAGAGTTGAGGTTGTAGTTTTTCAGGCTCCGACTCTCCTTCAAATGTGCCTGGAGCTTTTCCCTCCTTCTCCTGCAGGGGGCAGCATATTTAGATGAGAACACATAATACAACGAGCTACGGAGATATTTATTTACATAAACAAACACAAGCAGACTCATTCGCATGCGTACACATCACCCATCATCTGTAAGAATATGCTTTGACAGCCAAGACAGCCCATAGTTATTTTCCTGGGAGATAAAATAATTACTGGTGCACTTAAATGTCACTACATCATTGTTTGATTTTTCTTCTGTCACTTGGCTCGCTCATTGTATCATGTGTTTTATTGAAATGGCTGGGCTGTTCCACACACACCCCTTCTTGCTTCAGGAGCTTTGACTTACAGTCTGATGCTTGACTCAACTCATGGGTGAAATATGGATATATACTCAACCACACAGATCAGATCCATCAAAGTTTCACTCCAAGACAGCTATTATTATTATTCACTTTTCATATTTATGTTTACAAAAGGCAGCATATGCACTCCACAGAAGCCGTTCTAAAAGAAGTACTTTTCATTTTTCCACAGAACATTAATTTTGAATCTAGTATCATACCCACATTGTTCAAACAATATCTAAAAGTCCCAACCCCTAGCTTTGTTTTATACTCAAATTAATAAACAACTAAAATAGTTGTAATTAATAAATAACAGGATTCCAAATAATTGTAGCAATTCAAGTTCTTCAGGGTTCCCATTTATTTTAACCAATGGAATTATGTGATTCTTATCGGCGTTCAAATTGTATTGCGTAGGAATTAAGGATTTTTGAGAATATTTTAACTTCCAGTTCATTCTAGATAACATTTTTAGAGGTTGGCATAACAAGTACAATGGCTAAAACCACAATGGGAAAGTTGTTATGCATTTTGTCTGAACAATTACACCTGCATTCCGTGGGCCTGAAAACTCAAACTTTTGAAATGACTGATCAAATGGTTTCAATGTGCACTTATGCAATGTGCATTATCATCTTTGTGTAATATATATATATATATATATATATATATATATAGTATATATAGTATATTTATATAGTTGAAGTCATAATTATTAGCCTTCCTGAATTATTAGCCCCCCTGTACCCCCCCCCCCCCCCATTTCTGTTTAATCGAAAGAATACTTTTTTTCTAAACATAATAGTTTTAATAACTAATTTGTAATAGCTGATCTCTTTTATCTTTGCCATGATGACAGTACATGATATTTTACTAGATATTTTTCAAGATACTAGTATTCAGCTTAAAGGCATAAATAGGTTAATTAGGTTAACTAGGCAAGTTAGAGTAATTAGGGTAGTCCTTGTATAACAGTGGTTTGTTCTGTAGACAATCGAAAAAAATATTGCTTTAGGGGGCTAATAATATTGACCTTAAAATGGTTTAAAAACAATTAAAAACTGCTTTTATTCCAACCCAAATAATGCAAATAAGACTTTCTTCAGAAGATGAAATATTATAGGAAATACCTTGAAAAATTCCTTGCTCTGTTAAACATTAACAGAAGCCCTAAACCGCAAGGTAAAAAAAAAAAAAAAAAAAAAAGCAATCTTAGTGGTGAGGAAAAAAATAAAAAAATAAAACTTATCTCGTTATAACGAGATGAGTTTTCTTTTTTTTTTCTTCTCACCACTAAGATTGCTTTTTTTTTTTTTTGCTTGGTTCAGGGCTTCCGTAAACATTATTTGGGAAATATTTAAAAAAAGAATAAATTAAAAAGAATTCACAGGAGGGCTAATAATTTTGACTATAACTTTAACTCTATAATAAATACAATAGATACCTGTCTGCAGGTGTACATAAGTCTGCTGGAGTACATAAAGTCTGGGATTTGGGCAAATGAAAATGTTTTTTATATTTGTTTTATATTTGTTTTTTTAAACATACTGCCAATTACTGGCATTTTTAGTTGCAATTTTTTTTTTTTTTTTTTGTATATATTTTAAGAGAGCTTTTGACAATTTTATCATCTGTTTGCAAAATGTAATGTTTCTTAATATACATTTAAAAGCTAGCCACCTACCTAGACTGGAAGTGAGGCAGTGCACTAGTTTTTGGTAATTCTGACAAATGTGTTATTAAATACAGACAATGGGCAGCTTTGAGGAGTTGAAGAGGAGCTATCTAAATCTACAGCTTATAATGACAGCAAATGTATTTGTCTCAATTAAATACTTGAAACAAGCCTGTAAAAGCTGAATAGCAAAAAAAAAAAAAAAAAAAAAGCGCCAGCATTGAAAGCATGCCACGGGCCAAAAATGTTTTAATTCATTCTTGTTGGAAAGGTGGCCAGTAACTGTGGGTGCCTTTATGAGAAAGTAATTATATCCCCACCTCCAGTCATTATGTTTCAGGGTTTCTATAGCAGTCACTCTTTCCTCTCGCTTGTTATATTGTGCCCTTCTTTCAAAAGATTTGCTCTTGGGAACAGCTCAAGCTTTGATTAATTCTCAGGTCCACTTACTTGTTCCGGCAGTAGAGAGCCATGCAGAGGGTGCCTAGAAAGCTGATCCCCATGGCAATACATGTGATAGACATCACTTGTCTTTTGTACACCTCCTTACTCTCTGTTGGGAGAAAACAAACAAAGGAATTAAACAAGAGACGAGAGAAAAAACATTCATTGTTACACAATGCAACTACTGTACCCTCCATTAATATTGGCACCCTTAGTAAATCAGAACAAAGAATGCTGTGAAAAAATGGCTTTATTGATTAACATTTTGAAATTTTGCTCAACATACAGTTGAAGTCAGAATTATCAGTCCTTCTGAATTATAACCCCCCCTGTACATGGTACTAGATATTTTTCAAGATACTAGTATTTAAATTAAAGTGCAATTTAAAGGCTTAGCTAGATTAATTAGGTTAAATAAGTTAGGATATTTAGGCAAATCATTGCATAACAATGTTTTTTTTTTTCTGTAGACAAAATAAAACACAAGACTTTCTCCAAAAAATTATATGAAATACTGTGAAAAATTCCTTGCTTTGTTAAACATCATTTGGGAAATAATTGAAAAAGGAAAATTCACAAGAGGATTCATAATTTTGACTTCAACCCTATTAACAAAACTCTCATTGACAACAAACTACCGCAAATATAACACAAATATATCTTTGTTAAAGATAAATGTTTGGTACCCCTATGAATTCATATGAGGAAAAATATTTTAGATTTTGTACAGTATATTCCTATTGTTATTTTTAAATATTTTAATAAACATGAGTGACTAGAAAAAATGACATGTTCACAGTATTTCCTATTGCATTTTTTTCTTCTGAAAAAAAGTCTTATTTCTTTTAGCTTGGCTGGAATTAAAAAAACAAACAAACATGTATTTAAAAAAGAACTGCTAAGGTCAATATTATTAGCACCCTTAAGATTTTTATTTTATTGATTGGCTTCAGAACAAACCACTGTTGTGCAATGATTTGCCTAATTAACCTAACTTTCCTAGTTAACAATCAACCAAGTTAAGCCTTTAAATTGCACTTCAAACTGAATAATAGTATCTTGCAAAATAGCAAGTTAGTTATAAAAACTATTATGTTTAAAAGTGTATTAAAAATATACTCTCTCTGTTAACCAGCAAGTATTTTAAAAGAATTGAAATCATTAAACTGTATATATGAACTGAAAATATCCATTTCTACCATCAGGGTAATAATTAAGACATCTGGATTTGTGTTTATCTATCTACCTAACACACTGTCAGGATAACGATTCCAGTGACCAAAAAAGAAAAGAAAACTTCCAAAAAATACAATCTGATCAGTGTTTCAAGAAAAAAAAAAGCATCTACTTTCATTTCAAAACAAACTCAAGTTTCTGCTTATTTCTTTGTTAATATTTTTAACTAAAGATCAAAAGGTTACATGATAAATAACATATTTACTAAGGGTGCCATTATTAGTGGATGCCACTGTACTGTACAGTATGTAGATGCATCTACAGACAAAGCAGCTCATTACATCAAAAATATTTGTAGCGGCAATAGAAGCAGACAGGAATAAGAGAATAATACATGGCTCGTTGCTCTAGTTGCAGCTTAATTTTCCAAAATGCTTGATTGCAATGCGGCAAAACCCCCCTATGTAATGGGCAGAGAGTCATGAAAGTGAATCGTTGGAAAAAGGCAAGTAATAGACGTTTTTATTTATTTAATTATTTCTTTTGAGGGGATGGATGGCACAGGACAAGTGCTAAACCCTAAATGGACACTATTAAGTGTGAAAAATAGCAGCTGTCACTTCTCATATGAAAGAGTAAATCACGCTTGTCTTCACAACTGTTAATAGGCAATCAATCAGATTACACTGAGAAACAACACACTCTGGAGCTGCACAAACTTCAGTGTAATGAATGTATCGACTACACGAGTGTGATTAGAAATCAGACAGTTGTATGAGCTTAAGGTCAGACTCAAAGCAATGTTAAAGTGTCTTTCATTTGGAAATATTTAGAAAAGTAAATACTCAAAGAAATATCATACTTCCTTAAGATAGAGCAAGTTCACTTGCTAGATTTTTTTGGTAATATCTCCATTTTTTATTTTTTATTTTAATGAAAATAATATATACTATACAGATTGTAAGGGGAAAGAAAAAGCATTGTGTAATGATATTTTATTTCAAATCATGAAAAATAATAATACAAATTTAAGTTTATGTATCTTTACA
>CAIGQV010003909.1:22753014-22776143 GCA_903798115.1 Danio jaintianensis
CAAATGTGTTTTACAGTTATCTAGATTCAACTGTGCCAACAATATGAATTTCCCTTCACTGTCTCCTGTCACTGTCCTCTCAACATTTCAATGCCGTTTCCAAGGAGACTAAAGAGCATTGGGATTCTGCAGTGGAATGCAGACACGTGATTGGTGGAGAGAAAAGACTAGATTCAGAGCAAATGAAAAGCAGTGAACTGGCACCTCTGATCTCAAACTTGTGCATTTTTAATTTGTTCCTAATCTCTGACCACACGTTAGACGGAGTGCACGGGGTGGTTATTTGATACGGTAATCAAGTCTCTGAACCACAATGCATTGGTAAACAGCACAGTGACTTGTTCAGGCGAATTCTAGTCTTGTCAAACATGAATGAAGTCTTGAAATTTTACGTCTCTATAAATGCGAACGCATTGTGAAGACTCGTGGGTTTCTTCATACAGTCAGTTTGTTGTGAGGAGTCAAGAAGGGAAAACAACACTTTAGCCCACATACAGTGCACAGTCAAAAGAGATAACAGGAATGTTCACATTCAAACACATGCAATGAAAAGAGAAGCACGACTGCACAAAAGCAGATACACAGCCACCTCGGCTTGTATAAACTCTGCAAGCATGATTCATCACTGTGCCAATAAGAAAACACTTTCTTTTCCTTACCCATGAACTCAATGCCCAAGTGATCCACTGCTCCAGCGAAGATAGAAGAGGGCAGCGATGAAGCAGAAGGAGAGGAGAGAGAGAAAAGGAACATGTAAGGAACACTCATTGTTGTATTCTATTCTCACAGCAAATACAATAGCCTTGAGATATAGTCAATTGTGTGTACATCCTGATCTTACTATTATGTAGAGCTACAGAGTGGATGAAATGTTGCATTCATGTAAACATTTCCAAAACAAACAAACAAACAAACAAACAAACAAACAAACAAACAAACAAACAAACTAACTAACTAACTAACTAACTAACTAACTAACTAACTAACAAACAAAACTTTCATCTGTAATTGTGTTACATTACATTTACATTGAGTTAATTCCTAAACTACTCAGAACTTATACCAAATAAATACATTTTGTCAAATAATTTGCAATCTGACATAAACAAATAAAAATAAACAAATAAATAAATATTACAAAACCAAAATGTTAAATGTTAAAGTTTTAATTTAAATATATGTCGACATATTATATGAAATAAAAATAAGTTATTATTATTATTAAGTTTAAATTAACCAAGTGTAAATTTCATAAATTTACTGTGGCATGAATATATATAACACATCCTTAAAACATACTTTATATAGAATACATACTCATTAAATGTTAGAGTATGTTAAAAACAAGGAAAACTAATAGTACTTTAACAACAGCAACAACTGCTGTAGCCATTTAAAATTATTTCTTGACATATAATAAAACTGTTTTAGCCTAAATAACTAAGTATATTCACATGTTTACTAAAAAGCAAGACATACACTAAAAATAATTGAGACCAATTGAAGAGTTCAGATATAAAAACCTCAAAAATGCCATCTGAAATCTTTTGAAAACATTTATTTGAAATGAAATGAACCGAAATTCAGTAATTTTACTTTTATGACAAATGATACATTCTTTTAATTGTCTTCAAAGTGAAATAACTCAAGATAAACATAGGAGGCTGAAAAAAATATTAATTTGTGATGGAAATTTCAGACTGCACTTAGAGGTTTCTGCATCTGAACTCTTCAATTGTAATTATCAAACAGATCTTTGCAGTTAGGATCTTTGCAGTCTGATTTAGAAATGAGTTCGGATGTTGGCTGATATTTTAAATACTGATATGCTCATATTATTGCCTCTGCTCCAAGCAAAACAATTCAGCATATTCTTTAATGTCTCCTGTAAATTAAACCTCAGCACTACATCTTAATTTTTTTCATTCCCAAGAATTCCCAAGAGCTGAGCAAATGGAAACTTTGCTCCTTCAGGTAAGCTCTGTCACAGATTTAGGAGTGTGTGACATTTATTTTTGCCTCTCTTTAATGCAGTGGAGTAAACAGTATGAAGTCAAAATACAAGAATGTATCTCCTGTGGATCTGAGAAAGTGTTGACAGCTGTAGGATAAGAAGCGAAGCTCTCACACAAAGACAAATATAGATACCATTTCTGCTTTCTTTGGTCAGAACTCTTAAGATTTCAGTTCATTTCTTATTTATGATAACGTCTCTTTCTCCTCCTCTTCCTCCTCCAAATGCCTTCAAATTGGGCTAATTTGACTTTCTGCGATTGCGAACAGCTCTGTAAAAGACGTTGCTTCAAGTGTGAAGATTTTAAAACCTCCCACCTGAAACAGAAGTCTGACAGGAAAATGATGGTGTGTTGGTGCCCTTGGGAGTCTGTGTTTGGGAATGCCAACAAACTTATCAAATTTCCTTCAGAATCTTCTCAAAAAACTGTCAGCATCCACAACAGAAATAAACACAAGCTGTAGGCGTGCAACTCTCTATAACACCACATTGTGAGTGGTTCACGGTCAGATGCTCTCCCATCCATAACAAACACAAGGCTTTCTTGCATCCTTGGATCTGTGCCGAAAATTCTGACCTATCCAGGAAAAGTAAGAGCACGATATAGATGGATTGTATAGCGGTGGCTGTGCTTTGATGTCATAATGTGAGCAAAGACAGACTGTGAAGCAGGTGCAGTCTGTGGGGTTTCAAGCCCATTTACTTCCCCTATTCAAACGCACACATGCAGACGGAGCCAAAAATAAGACCTTCTACCTGTCTAGAGCAGCTTGTTTAAAGCTATGAGCCTTCGGGGACATTTTCTTCTTCTAAAGTGCCCTAAAAAAAAAAAAAAAAAAAAACAAGGACTCAAGGACCTTAATTGCACACCTTCTGTTACTGGCTACTCTGAATAAATGCCCAACTACTAGCACTGTGCTTTATTGTAAGTGGCTCATACACTTGCCAACCACTTTATTAGGCTGTACCAAGGTTTACCTTGCTAGTACTGGATTGGACTTTCTTTCGGCTTCAGAATTGCCTTATTTCTCGTGCTGGAAAAGAGCTGCAATATTCCTCAGAGATGTGGTCTATACTGACATGATAGCGTCACACAATCGCTGCAGATTTGACTGCTGAAGATCCATGATGTGAATCTCCTGCTCCAGCACATTCCAAAATTGCACAATTGGATTGAAATCATGAGACTCCAAAGTCTGTTTGAGTATAGTAAACTCATCGTGTTCAAGAAACTAGTTTGATATGAATTGATCTTTGTGGCATGTAATGTTATCCTGCTTGCAGTGGCCATTCCAAGATGGGTTCACTGTGAACATTAAGAGATAGACATGGTCAGCAACAATGTTCAGGTGTTTTGTGGTATTTAAATGGCAATTAAACCCCAAAGTACATTTTATATATATATATATTCTCAAGTGAAATGTTTAATTTTTTTTGTATTTTTAGAGCAAATTCTGGTTTGAAAACAATTTTGAAGCAATGACATGAGACAAATTGGGATGGATCAGGAAAGGTCAGCAAGCTGGGATTCGAACTCCAGACACCCGCAGCACAGCCCATAAGGCTATTGGCACTTACTAGTTTGTTTGTTTGTTTTTTACCAGAGTGTTTTTGAATCTGATAATGGTGGAATCCCGATTTGCCAGTCTTCCTTAAAAAAAAAAATAATAATAATAAAAAAAAAGATGCTGTTCCATTTCATGTTGATTTTAGCATCCCCACAAATTTGGCTATTGTGTGCTGAAATGTTCTTTATTTATGTTTATTCAGATGCAAGATATTATCATAAAAATGATTTGTTAACACTAATGCTGACTTTACACTGCACAATTGTAAGACGTCAGATAACAGTATTATTTATGCTGTATGGTTATTTCAGTTACAATAGAAACAGTCACAGACAAATCTGTCTGGCTTGCAAACTCTGATGTTTCAGAATCAAACGCATGGTAGAAATGATAAGAAAACAATACAAGCTCACATGTGTAATCAGTGTACTTGTGCAAGACTGAAAATGGTACCCCATTGTGGTAGGCTACATCTCAGACAAAACATCAAAAAGACACGTGTGCTCCTGCCAAAATTTTTCAGAAATTTCCTCCATTTGTCGGGTCCAAGAAGATTGAGAAGGAGCCTTTCTTATAACTCATTCTATGTTCTTGAGATTGTATAAATCCTCCCCGAACTCCCTGCTGCCATGTATCTTTACTTTCTCATTGGCTTTAGGTCATTGTCAATGTATTTTCAGTCAGAACTCATTTCACACAGAAGGATTTTGAATGATCAACAGGTCCAGATATGTAGCGTTTTTCACAGGCATCAGCAACATGCCGGCAACTCTCTCTGATTTGATAATTCATACTGCATGACTGTCATTAATGTGAACAAACACCGATTTGCCTTTGAGCATTTGTCTCTGATTTCACGAAACCTGTGAGCGAGTGAAATTAGGGGCTAAAACTGGGCAGTGTGAACTCGTCATAAGGTGCCAAAAGTTTGCCAAGGAAATCATTTTCACCACCAGTGCCTGAATTGGTTATACAAGGCAGGATGGATCCTTGCTTTCATGCTGTTTATATCAAATCCTAACCCTACTGTCCAGATACTGCAGCAGACGATAGATGCTCCTCTGCAGACCTCGGTTTTAAAAAGTTATTTGAGTTACTGTTGCCTTTCTATCAGCTCAGTTGGATCATTCTTCTCTGACCTCTAGCATGAACAAGGCATTTTCACCCACAGAACTGCCGCTCCTCACCCTCAAGCCATCCTTGGTGTATATGACTTTCTTCTGACAAATGAACATAGTCAGAGTAGTTTTGAATTTTTTTCTGATTCTTCCTTGCTGTATAGTGGTGTGGGATAGCAGCGTTCATTTCGAAGCTTCCAAAAGCACTTACATTTGTCAAACTAACCCGTAAACCACCAAGGGGTTAAAACATGTCTTATGAAGCAGATTGATGTTTTTGTTCCAAAACACATTGATTCATGCTTCATAAGACATGCCTTAACTCCCTGGCAAGGTAATTCTATGAGCTTTTAGAAGCTTCAAAATAAAAGTCAAAAATCAAAATTTAAAACTAATTCGACTGTGTTTCGTCTGACAGAAAAAAGTCACAGAGAATGGATAAGGGGGTAAATCATTTATGGTGTTATTTTCATTTTTGGGTGAACTACATTTTTCAGGTTTACATGCTCTACATGCCTGAGTTATAGCTTAAGATTGGCTTATTAGTAGGGGTGTAACATTATGTATTCTTCCCTAACCGTCATGCTACTAGGATCATGGTTCGCTTCACACACTCCCACGACAAATACAGCCAAGCCAGATGTTCTGTTACACAGAAAAGGCCACAGCAGTGCAACAATTGAGGAGTCGTTCACAAAGATCATGTGAGCGCTCAGATGTGGTTCTGCCATGTTGCCGTTGTCATGTCAACTTGCTACCAAAAACCATTTTTTGATTACCAAAAAAAGTTTGCAACACTAGTCCCGCCTCCGAGTACTTCTGATTGGTCCACTGCTCAGGAAGAGACAGTGTGACAAATGAGCACTGCTGTGGGTGAAAGAACATTTCATCTTCACATAGCATCTAAAAAAAATGCAGTGCTGCAAAAGACATGGGTGTATAATGGTCACGCACGTCCATCAAACAATGGAAATATAAGATACTGTCTCGTCTTGTGAGCACGTAAGTCAGTCTGTGAGTAAGCGAGTCCATTCTCTATGCACACACATAATATTGAACAGTTGTTGTCCACTGCACCTGCTGTTACGATGAACACAGTGCTAGCATTTTCATTAAAAGAGATTTCAGTTTTAAAGCTTACAGAATCTTAAATTGAATACACAATTATTGTTTTTGCATCACAAGAAGCTCTTTAGTTCTGTAGCTGATTGTAACAAAACACTTTGCCTGTTCAAAATAAATGGAAAAGGAAGCACCGGAAATCTGTTGCTTATTCCTCTTGTACCGTACCACTATTGAACCATGACCCCAAAACCGAGGTACATACCTAACTGTAACTTCAGTGTACCGCTACACCACTACTTAATAGACATGTGTGTTAACTAACAGTTGAACAGTTGTTCCTAATAAAGTGTGGGTGAGTGTATATCGAAGTTCTGATTTTCCACACTGTTCAGCACCTTACACGAGGTCGGTTTGTGTCCCCGAGACAGGGAGACGGATGGACAAGGCTACTGATGCTTCTCTTGTCGTCCTTGAGAAAAACACTGGTATTAAATTGCCTCAGCCACAGGTTCACAGGGAATGTGCCTCTGATTGTACTTACTGTCCCCTGAAGTCGACCTGGGACGATGGCTAGCGATGAAACATTAATCTACCGAATGAGACTGTCTCAGGTATTTATCTGTCCTACCATGGAGAAGTTTAAACACTCTTTCCGGATCTTGGCAGTATCTATCTCTATATCAAGGAGAAGTGGGGTGATTGCGTTCACTTTTGTTAAATGTAATTGCACCCAATAGCCTTGAAATGCCTTGTAAATCCTTAGGCTTAGCCCTATACAACATAAGAATAAAGACTAATACTGCCAGACTAATGCTGTGAATAATGACAGTTTTGGGGTTGGCAACCATTGTAGTCATTTACAGGTTTCTCTGCTTTACCTTACTAGAAAGAAAATAACAATAATACACTCTAACAGAGAGAGAATAAATAAAACAAATTGGCCACATTTTCAATTTCTCTTTAGCTTACAAATGCTTTCTAACTGGAAAAAGAGGATTTATTTGAAATGTCTAATTATTCAGCTATCAATTAAGCTAAAATATATTCAGAAAAAATACAGAATGTTCTGATTTAATATGAAATGTTTTTTTTTTCTGTAATTCTGTAATTTAATATTAACAGGGGTTTTACATTCAATTTTTGCACTTAATTGCATTGTATTTTTAGAGTTAACAAAAAAATCTGTAAATTGAAGGGATATGTCTGGGCTGAAAACAACCTTCTATTCTTTACTCTTTCAGAAAATTCCAGCCATATGATTAATTACTACATACTGAAAATGTTAATTCAGTATCAGCGATACCTTAATTAATACTTTTTATGAAAGTATGAATACTTTTTCATTCATTCATTCATTCATTCATTCATCCATCAATTGTAGTTATTTTAAAAGATCTAGTTAAATTAAATTAACATAAGAAATTTTACCTTGGCAAATAGCCAAAGTAAAATATGTTCACTGTTTGTGTCATTTCTTTCATGTCAGCAACTGTTTATTTCAAGTAACAAGAACTGTTATATTTGAGCATTGTGACCAATCAGAATTTGGACAATTATAATAACCAGTTGGTATGTAGAGCTGCAACTACATGGCTATACTGTCATGCAAAAGCAAATCGCAGTAACTACACATTTGGTCAAATTTGGGTTAGAGTAAAAATGGTGTGACAATGCTCCTGTGACAAAATCTCTTGGTTCAATGTTGTCCCGTTTCAGAGTAACAATGAAACCACTAATCTACCCACGTTTCAATAGATAGTTTAATTTGAATAGTTACTGCACTATTCCTTTTCAGGGCAGTATAGAACCAGTATAGAGTTCCAATTAAAAATAAATACATCCAATTTCAGATAGAGAGAGCGTGACCTCCAATTCTTTGGCCTGCGAAAGCTGATAAGGTGTTTGGTTGTAGGGTCACGACATTGATATCGCTTTATCTGAAGGAGGACACCTTTCAAAATCTTACTTTGTAATGGAGAACTTGACATATCTCATCAAAAAATAAAATCAGCCTTGAAGTTGGGGGATGGAGCAGAGATTTCCCTTGTCCCCATCCTCTTTCTCTTGCTCATCAAGCAGAGATGATGTCCTTCAGAGTTCTTGAACCATGTGTCCTTCAGTGCCCCAATCTCTCTTTCTCTCTCAAACACACACACGCACACGCACACACACACACACACACGCACACACACACACACACATGCACGTACGCAAACACACACACACACACACACATACACACAAGCACGCGCACACGCACACACACACAAACAAACACACACACGCACGCAAACACACACACACACACACGCACACACACACACACACTTGCTCACTGAGTCTGAATAAACTACTGTAGGAAGGCGTTTCATTTCTTCCTATTCATTTTTCTTTTATTTTGTCAGTAGACAGACACACCTCCACTGACATCGCCTGTCAGAAATAAGATGGATTCCATTTGTCCTGTGGATTCTATTTTGCCTGTCCCTGACACATTTCATAATCTGTCACTTTTAGACCTTAAAGATGAAACTTGAATATGACAATGGAAAAATTATTTATTTCAAATCTTCAATAATGTCTGCTCAGCTACTGCACTGATCATCCTTTCTTTACAGCAGTCACAGTCAGCAAACACAGATAAAGGGTTCTATGAACAGTGTTTTAGATAGAAACAGTTCTTCTATAGCACAGTATTTAATACTAAAACTAGTATATTTAATATTATAATAAAATCAGAAACAGACTAACATTAAGCAAACATGGAAGCAAAGACATTCATTCTAATATTAAGCAACACACCTGCTGTTTAAGATTAATGATAATTATTTTTAAAAAATATCATTAAATCAGCATATTACTATCAAATATGAATGATCATGTGACTCTGAAATTTGCCAAAACATAGAAAATTACATTACAAATATTTTTTAACTGTAACTATATTTCAAATAGGGTAACACTTTAGTTTAAGTGACAATTCACACCATTTACAACTGGCTTATTACTTGCCTATTATTAGGATATTAACTGCTTATTAACACTTCTAAAGTATGATCTTATTTTGTATTCCTAATACTACCCAACCTAAAACAAACTACTACCTTACTAATGAATAAGCAACTAGTTAGTAGTTTATTGAGCTGAAAGTCTTAGTTAATGGTTTGTTAATAGTGTAATAGTGTAAAATAAATAACTATTTTAAAACATTAAAATAAAGTGTGAACCATGATAGTTTACTGCATTTGTGTTTATCTACTGTATATGCGGTCTGCATCTAAGTAAATTTACAAGAGTGTGTTTATATACATATTAGGGACATTCTCCCAGAAACGTATTTTCACTTATAAAAAATGTGACAGGGCCTGACTTAAGCTTGTCATCCTCAAAAAAATCATATAAAAACAAGCATAAAATCATACAATTCAATGATAGAATGCATCCTTGATCACTGTCTGCTTCTTCTCCGTCAAATGATGTCACTTCCGAAGCATATAAACGTGTATTGCAGGCATTTTATGTTAAATTTAATGCAAAACAGAACATGGGGACAATTGTAAATTTATTTGTATTACATATTTGTATTATTTACTTGTAGAATTTATTTATAATTTTATGTTTTTAATCAATTGATGTGAATGATAACTTAAACTTGCTATTTCTCAAGTATTTTATTTCTAAATAACAGTTTTTAGCATAACAAAACTATTAAAGCTGTAGGTTCAATTGGCCTGCGGACAAGGACAATGACAGGGTTTGTACATTTGTAAAGTGTTTTTAATAAAGAAAAAAAAATCAGAGAACCAAATGAATGACATAGTCCTTTACAGAACAACTCAGAAATCAACCATCAGTCCATTTTAGAATTTTTCGGGATGAAATACTTTTTATTCACCATATTTATGTTTTTATTTCAGGGACAGATAATGTACATTTCTGGTAGAATGTCCCATTGACTATATTATAAATACAAGTGTTTCAAATAACTTCAGTGGAAATAAAATGTCAAAATATGTATGAAATATACATATTAAATTCAATTACAACAATAATTGTTCTGAAAAAGTGAGTATTCTATATTGTATGTTTTCTCTCATGTATGTGATTGCTGACAAATGGATAAAACCTAGTGGTTTGTCTTGAAGTATAAAAATTGTAAATGACAAATAATAATAAAAAATAAATATTAATAAATACTAAATAATTAGTATGTTGGTAGTGCACTATGATTCTAAACTAGAGTCATGTAATGTCAACAAATAATTATCATTCTAAATATGTAGACAATATATATTCACTGTCCGAAATAAAGGTACAAAAGCTGTCACTGGGGCGCTACTTTTTTGTTCCTAGCGCGGCCTTAAAGGTACATATTAATACCTAAAAAAGTACAAATCTGTACCTCATAGTACGTTAAGGTTACAAAAGTGAACCTTAAAGGTACAAAAGTGTACCATAAAGGTACTAATGTGCAGCTGTAATGTACAAAAGTGTACCTTTTGAAGAAGTACCGCCCCAGTGACAGCTTTTGTACCTTTATTTCTGAGAGTTCTGTTATATATTAAATGACATAAATACAATTTATTGAATACATAAGAAATAAAATAAAAAAAATAAAAATGCACTCACATATAGTTCAGCCATGCTGTTAGGTTGTAAAAATACCCCCCCCCCCCCCCTTAATTGCATACAGGTGCTCAGACCAGTCAAGCCTACGAGCTGCCAGTTTTCATCATCTGCCTATTTGAAATTCAACATATGAGTAAATCCTTCCTTCAATACAGCATACCGAAAAAGAAAAAAAGAAATATGCATATAAATATGTGAGTGGGCTGTTGTCGCTTTCATTATGCTGAGTATCACCTGTTCAACACAAATGTTCTCGTGCTCATTAAAAGTTTCTGTAAGTGTACTGAAAGAAAACATGTTGAGCAGAAGTTAAATACCAAACATGCTGGACTGAACAGATCAAACAAAGCTTTCACATCACATGGGTCATTTAAAATAGAAAGAACCCAATCTTCCAGTTGGAGCAAACATGTCCATGCTAGTTTGTGTCACACAGAAAAAAAAAACCCATTTCAGATAGAAAAACAGAAACATTTCACCACACGTTTCTAAACTGTCTACACTGATATTGATGGCAATTTTAGACATTCACTCACAGCGAGTGTACAGTGTGAAGAAGAAAAGATGCAAAGCACAAAAAAAGATCAACTGTGATTGTAGGATGAGAAAGGAAGATTGCTGTGAGAGTGAACTTCAATGCAGAAAAGCAGAATGGTGAATATCACTGCATTTGCTCTGATGTTCTACTGTTATTCACTGTCATTCCCTGGTGAGGCGATGTCGAACAGAAGCTTTCCTCAGCCAGATGGCAGGAAAATCCCTGAGCTCCAGCTAGAAGGTCCTGTCATGCACATTCTGCTCTGTTATGGGTGAAAGAGACCTTTGTGATCTTTGCCAATTCAACACTAAACTTATTTTGACACTTCTGCTAAAATTGAATTGGCTAAATATTCTGTTTTCAATAATAATAAGCATGACCATCATGAATGAGTGATGGACAGCTACTTTGGTAAAAACATAAAAGACATGCTGGGATATCAATATCAATTAGTTTAATATTAATACATTTCATAACTTTCAGGTAAGCATGTCAATGGAATGCTATAGACTCCAAAGTGCAAAAGCTAAGAAATGGATCTAAATGATAACATCTTATAGAGTGTTTTCAGAATTTGTTACCCATATACAGAGCCATTATGGAGATCTGCTTATTTATGCTGTTTAAACCATGGAAAAAAGTTGTTTAAGCTGCTAAATTTAATAAATTAATAAGTTTTGGCAGTCTTCAGTACTCTAAATATATTTTTGTCTGGTCTGGTTAATTAGTACAGGCCAAAACATGACAATAACTGATCATTTTCAGCAGCAGTATTTAGTCAAATATGCTAATTTCATTCAGTTCAGTGGCACTGTTTATGTTCTGATCTCCAATATGGCCGACTGATAACGTACTGTGAAAATATATATAAATGAAGTCAATGTGAATGGGAATTTGGAGCTGTCTTTGTTTTACTTTACAGATTGTCAAAGTATTATACACAAAGAAAGGTAGCCTTGTTGTTATCATTCACAGAGCCAAGAAGACACTGAATAAGGTGGCTCTCTATTGAGGTTAAATCTCTGTGCATCCAAAGCCATGAATTATAGCTCTGAATCTCTATAAAACACAGAATAACCATTTCTTAAATTTGATTGAAATATGATTTATGCAATGGTTGTGTCAGAATCTAATCTTATCCTTCAGCAACGCAACTCAATAAGGCTTAATGAGACCCCACTGAGCTCCTGTTCATTGCTACTTCAACGCTAATGCTTTACCTAGAAAATGAGAGGGGACGTTTTCAGCTGAAGAACCTTTAAAACAAAACTAAATGCATTTCTGCACTCCTGATCTGCAAAGAAAGATGTAAATGAACCCACCAGAGACCATAAACTCTCTACCCATAGAGAGCCCGAGGCTACAAACGACCAGCTGAACCCCATTTACTTACATCGACAACATCAGAGTCGGAGCTTGGATGAGTTTTTGGATGCATTTGTGCATGTGAGCTTTCACATATGAGTGGGTGGCATCGAGATTGCCATGGCAATAGATAGATTCAGTTCAGATTCACATCTAAAGTAGAGAAAGCCCCAGAGCAGGCTCACAGTCATTCGGTTGTTCATCCTCGGAATACTATAATTTAATACAATGTTTCAGCCCATCATTAATTAGTCGTAGATTTGGAGATAGACTAAAAGCTTAGGAAGCAATGCATAGATTAAAATGGGATAAAGAATTACAGGCAAAATGATTATTCATCAGAGGTGAAGAATACTGTGCATAATACAATGGAAATTCCAGTTTAACAACCGCATCAGCATTTCCACTAAGTCTAGATGTGAGGAGAATTACAATAAATTTTCAGAAGAATCTAAATCGTCACCTAGCAATATTAATTTGGTGACTTTTTCTTTCAGTAGCAGAAACTGCGGTCCTTGGATATCCAGAGTATATTTTTAAGACTTGGTTGTGTTTATAAGATGCAAAGCAATGTGTGCTCATGCTTTATTTATAGAAAATCACGTTATTTTTTCATATATTTTACTTTGATTATATAAAGCTACTCTGCTAACATGAAAACAACTGTTATATTTCCTAGTTCCTCCAAAAGGCCCACCCTCAAGAGGTTCTGATTGGTCAGCTAACATAATGTGCTGTGATTTGCGGATTGGCTCCACGTCACCAGGAAGCGTCACACCCCTACAAGCACGCGCTTTTGCGCTGTGTAAACACTGTCAGTCAGAGTAGCTGTTAGCCGTATCAGTTTGTGCCTGAATCGGACAGAAAATGAAAAGGACACAGCTGAACCTCACGCCTGCTCTCTAAAATAAAATCTGACAAGTGTCTTTCACATATATTCAGAATAAGCATGTGTAAGTAATATGAAACGTTCACATATCTTTTGCGAGTTTGTTATTTGAGATGTAGAACGCAGGGAAAGCGGCCACATAGAGAGACACTGCAAGCGCTGCTGAAGATTGTGTGTGTTTACAGGGGTTTGACGGATAAATATAAATTTGTAGCTAAATTGTTAACGGTGCCAAACAGCATTTCCCATTGTTTACATCCTTGTTTACGTCCTTGCTACAACATACCGTTAACGCTAGACACTATGCACGTAATAGATCAATTTTAACAAATAAAAATACTTACAGGTTGTGGCTCACGATCCACAGCTTCTTCTATTATGGTTGGAGGAGTTTTAAGCCGAATCCAGCACTGAACTGGGAGAGATTCTGGAAGCTGTCTTTGGCAAATTCTAGCTATATCTTTTTTATAATTCTCTGGAACATAATTAAAATTAAATTGTAAGCATTTCTCTCTTTGTGTCGTGTCCTTTGGAAGCCCAAATACAGAAACAGAACAAGCTCTGTGGAAATAGCAGCATTTGGATGGCATTTTAGCTTTCTCTGTTATAACATTACAGCGCAGCTGGCCACACCCCTTTGCTGCGCGGGGTGTATGCGCATGGTGCGCGTAACCTGAAGCGTTTGTGATCTCACTAGCCCGGATGTATTTTTTTGTATTCCCCAAACTTCGTTCGCTGTAGGTTTTGCTAAGCTAACTCTGTAAAAGCCCTTTGCATTGAACTTTGAGCATATTACATTCAGAGATGTTGTTTATGTTCACATAGCTACATTACACATCAACTAAAGTTTAAAATATGATATTGTAGTGAACCACCCCTTTAAGACAATGCAAGTCAACAGCTATTTGCACTCTGAGAGTCAAGCAACATGTAGGCAAAACTAAATTAATACATGTGGCTACTTATGATACAATGTTAGATTTTTTTTCTCAGCTTAAATTTTTAAGTCAATTCCAATAGCCAATTATTCAATAATAAAGTATTTGCTGATACTGATAGTTTGAGGGCTCTATTTTTTATTACACAATTTTGGGAAAAATGCAAATAAAACCTAACAGTGAGTAAATGAACAGCATTCTTTATTTACTTTTTATTTGTATTTTTAAATAAAAAATCTAAGTTTTACAGTTGTTCTCTCACAAATGCTATATTGGGGAAACACTGTAGATAATAAATGTTATTCAATGATTACACTTTTTTTAATTATACATTTTTGCAACACTTTTCAAAATGATTTTATTCAGTAATGTTGCATTAAACCCAATTTATATTTTGAAAGATTTTTGAAAGTCCAAAAAGGCTCCTGCTCTAAAACAAACAAAAAGATCTGCCATTGTGGGAATGATCATAAACTATTATTACTCTCTGAAGGAAATAATAAAGCCTAATCAAATATCTCTACATTTCATAAAGCTGCTTCCTTCTAAATGTTCATCATGTTCATAATTTTTCAGCTTGTGCATAACAGCAAGTTCCCTGCTAATGTTATTCCATATCAATCCTCAGAAGAATGCAGTAACTACATACATACTGTTTCAGTATATTTAGGTATGGCAACAGTACGGATTCTGTCAGTGTACTTATTTAGCTTTCATAACATGACTTTGAGGATTTTGGGGCATGGAGTCATCCCTTATCAAGCCAAGAAAACCTTCTGCTAACTGTTTTATCATGACGATTAATTAACAAGTCACAGAACAAAAAAGAAAGAACGAATGAAAGAAAGAAAAAAAACATAATGGCTTTCTCTCATGATGGTTGGTTTGCCTTGCCATTTTCTTTCAGACAAACTATAATTACAAGTGAAAAAATAAAAGGAATGGTCATGCTGGTCTGGCCCAGTGGTCACAGCGGGACAGCAAAAGTGTTTTGCCACCCTGCTTTACAAATCAGAGATTAAACTAAGCTTCCTAAAGGCCAGACACAATGTTCACATAATACCTGCTTCCACTGAGAAGGCCACCAAATCTCACACACTGACTCCAGAAAAAAGAAAAAGAGTGTGAAAAACAGAGAAAGACAGAAAGATGAAGAGTGTGTTTCAATAAATGGAGGTGTAAAAACTGCTTTTTCACACCAGGTGGAAACACACTCTAGTGAAATATTTTCCAACCTTTCTAGATCCATGACCCACTTTTTTAGGTTTGAACATAAGTATAAATACACACATCACAGAATACAATTCACATCCCTATACAATATAAGATCTCACACACAGCAAATTTTGCTGTTGAAAAAATTAGGAAGGATTCTGCCAATTGTATAATTATTGACTCTGTAAATATAACAAATCATTTGGGCTTGCCTTCATTAGCACTCATCCTGTCTAACGGGACGACTGAGGGTTGTGTGTTGTTTGCAAGCTTGTCAAAGTCCTATGTGATAATTAAAAGCGTATTCATCAAATCTCCGCTGATCGATCCAACTTGGAACAATATTTGGTCCTGAAAACGAAAGAGCTGAAGACTGCTTCACACAAATAAGTGCTAGCCAAAGGTACAGACAGCTTTAGGCTGTTCAGGCAGTGACATTTATGGATATTCACCTTTTGTTGGAACTAGTGAGGTGGTGTGTTTTGACCTTTGCATTCCAGGACAACATCTCTAAAAAGTCTTGGCAATATAAAAATCACAATAGTGATTTATATGCAATTTATTTAATCTTGCTGAAATTTGCCACGCATAAAATGAGCACAGTTGGTCACAATGCCAGAGGACACATAGTTTCATTCTACACGTATATGCATTTAACACAAATTAAAAACAATTCACAATTAATTTGCATTCATATTGTATCAGACTCAAATTGAGAATAATGAGAATTAGTCATGAGTGAAAAATAAATTATAGTACTGTATTAAATCAAGAAGTAAAAAAAAAAAAAAAAAGCATTTATAATTTTATTCAGCTTTGGTGGATTTAATCAATTGTTATTTTAAGTAATAATAATAATAATAATAATAATAATAATAATAATATGTATTGTATTTTTTTGATTTACTTTTTAATTATTATGAACTTAATATAACTTAATAATAAATAGCATGTGTTTTCCCCTTTTTGGAAAAATGTAAAAAATTTAATTTGAATTAATAACCTCACAATTATATAGATTTTTTTAAACATGTACATCATTTTTAAAACAAATCTAAAAACACAAATATATGGAAATGAATCTGCATTGTTATATATATATAATTTACATACATACAGTGTATACAATCTGGAAAGTATTCATAGCGCTTCACTTTTTTTCCCAAATTTTTTTATGTTACAGCCTTATTCCAAAATGGATTAAATTCATTTATTTTCTCAAAATTCTACACACAATACCCCATAATGACAATGTGAATAAAGATTTTTTGAAATTGTTGCAAATTTATTAAAAATAAAAAACCTGAAAAATCACATCTACATAAGTATTCACAGCCTTTGCCATGAAGCTCTAAATTGAGCTCAGGTACATTCTGTTTCCACTGATCATTCTTGAGATGTTACAGCAGCTTAATTGGAGTTCACCTGTGGTAAATTCAGTTGATTGGACATGATTTGAAAAGGCATACACCTGTCTATATAAGGTCCCAGGGTTGACAGTGCATGTCAAAGCTCAAAGGACAAAGGAATTGTCTGTAGACCTCCGAGACAGGATTGTCTCGAGGCACAAGGCTGGGGAAGGTTACAGAATAATTTCTGCTGCTCTGAAAGTTCCAATGAGCACAGTGGCCTCCATCATCCGTAAGTGGAAGATGTTTGGAACCACCAGGAGTCTTCCTAGAGCTGGCCGGCCATCTAAGCTGAGTGATCGGGGGAGAAGGGCCTTAGTCATGGAGGTGATCAATAACCCGATGGTCACTCTGTCTGAGCTCCAGCATTCTTCTGTAGAGAGAGGAGAACCTTACAGAAGGACAACCATCTGTGCAGCAATCCACCAATCAGGCCTGTATGGTAGAGTGGCCAGATGGAAGCCACTCCTTAGTCAAGGGCACATAGCGGCCCACCTGGAATTTGCCAAAAGGTATCTGAAACAAAATTCTCTGGTATGATGAGACTAAAATTGAACTCTTTGGAGTGAATGCCAGGCATTACGTTTGGAGAAAACCAGGCACTGCTCATCACCAGGCTAATACCATCCTGACAGTGAAGCATGGTGGTGGCAGCATCATGCTGTGGGGATGTTTTTCAGCAGCAGGAACTGGAAGACTAGTCATGATAGAGGGAAAGATGAATGCAGCAATGTACAGAGACATCCTGAATGAAAACCTGCTTCAGAGTGCTCTTGACCTCAGACTGGGGCGACGGTTTATCTTCCAGCAGGACAATGACCCAAAACACACCGCAAAAATATCAATGGAGTGGCTTCACAACAACTTGGTGAATGTCCTCGAGTGGCCCAGCCAGAGCCCAGACCTAATTCCTATTGAACATCTCTGGAGAGATCTGAAAATGGCTGTACACCATCACGTCCCATCCAACCTGATAGAGCTTGAGAGGTACTGCAAAGAGGAATAGGCAAAAATTCCCAAAGACAGGTGTGCCAAGCTTGTGGCATCATATTCAAAAAGACATGAGGCTGTATTTTCTGCCAAAGGTGCATCAACAAAGTATTGAGCAAAGGCTGTGAATACTTATGTACATGTGATTTTTCAGTTTTTTTATTTTTAATAAATTTGCAACAATTTCAAAAAAATCTTTTTTCACATTGTCATTATGGGGTATTGCGTGTAGAATTTTGAGCAAATAAATTAATTTAATCCATTTTGAAATAAGGCTGTAACATAAAAAAATGTGAAAAAAAGTGAAGCGCTATGAATACTTTCCAGATGCACTGTATGTATGTATGTGTGTATATATATATAAATTAAACAAATATGTAAATTAAACAAAAACAAAAAACTATTGAACAACGTGTAGTCTTGTCTCAGGACAATTCTAAATAACCTTTTTGACCCATTTCAAATGTTGGCTATAAAATTATTATGTTGACTATATAAAATTAAATGAATCACCCCTGTGACCCCATCAGATGAAAAATTAAATAAATAATGATGAGAAGGAACTGTTGTATAAAGTCCTTATTTTTGCTTTGTGTGCGCACAAAAGTGTTCTTGCAACTTGACACTATTCCAATTGAACTAGTAAAGGCATATGGCCTGTTTTGAGGATGTTTTTTGGTATTTTTCGAGACTTTTAATGAATTGGGATCATTGCTATATGAAGGAACTCTCAGAATTAGTCTAAAACATCTTAGTTTGTGTTCTGAAGATGAACAAAGGTCTCAAGGGTTTGGAAATGTACAAGAATGAGTAATTAATAACACAATTTTTGATTTTGGGTGAACTAACCCTTAAAGGTAAGAGATTACAGAATGGCATAATTACTGGTAAACAATCTAAACCTATACCAAATACAGTATGTACACTAAGGCAGAAAACTTAATAAATAAATGTAAAAAACCTGCAGCTGTCATGAAGACTGTCAGAAGGCTATCTATAAAGCTTGTGCTGTGAACAACAGATCCAACTAATGTTCAAGTTAAAGGGCTAATAAAAAGTTCCCTAAAACAGTTTGTGGACTCCAGCAATGCCCACCTGCCAATCAACATTAGAGTCTCATGCCAAACAACATTTTATCTGCCTTTCTCTACAGGTACACACACACACGCACACGCACACGCGCACATGAACACAAACACTCACACACGCACCAGGGCAGACTAACACACGTCTTTGTGGGTAGACTGGATGTGGGTGACTCATCAGTTTAACTGCCTAAGGCTACAATCGGTTTCAAGTATCTTTTCTCAAGCATTTGAGACAGTTTCATGACATACCAGTGGATGACAAGGAAAGAGAAAAAGCTGTGTCTAAATTGGACAGCTGTATAGGATGAGAACTGGCAGAGCCATGGGATCCCGACAGTCATGAATAATAACTATAGTGGGTGCAAAACGATCTCAGTGGCTCATAGGTCATGTTCAACCAGATCTATACTAAGAATATGAGTGAATAAAAATGATTTGTGTCATGCATAAGCTTTAAATAGTATATATAGAATGCAATAGGCCAGGTTTAAAATATTTGTAGTCTCAGCCTCAGTTGTAATGGACTGACTGAATGCTTGATGCATAAGGCACACAAAATGGGAAATGCTAACAATTTTCAAGTTGGCATTTTACTTGTATTTCTACAGGGTTTCTGAGAGATGCATGTGTCGTGATTCTTAACAGTCCCACTGAAATCGAAGCTGTTGTATTGGCAATTCTCCTCATATAAGAAGACTTTGCCATTGTATTTATATCTGTGACAATAAGCATATACCAGGATTTTTTTTTTAAATTATATTTTAAAAAGTATGTGGAATTCCCAGGATCTCTTTAAAAGGCCACTTAAAGATGTCCAAGAGTCTACTTTAAGGCACTTAGTGGAAACTTGATTATTGGTTGCACAGCAGCCTATTATTGTAGGGTCATTGACTTTTTCATGCCCCTAAATAACCCTGAAGAAAGCAAACAGGTTGCTCTATGATTCTGAACCATGCACAGGCATGTTAAACCCTCCAAATCTGGTTTATTTGATTAGTGTGAATGCTTTAAACTGTGGCTTGGCCTGCTTAAAGAGGTGGGCCTTGGGTGCAGATCAGTTTTAATGTTGTGTGATTGCTAACCATGCTGGATTATGGGACAGCTAATTATTATTATTAATATTATTTTGTGCAATACTGTCATCATAATAGCAGCTAACATTTTCTGGATACTGGATGGGTTGATTTTTCAATTAATTGAATTAATCCAGGCACATTTAGGTTTATAATTGATCTGGTTCTCACTGTATTGATAAACATGAATTGTAGTTTGCAAGTAAAGCTGCAAATTCCTCCAACGTCAGCTGCCTCTATAATTATCTTCTAATACGTGGAGTACAGTTAAGTGAAAATCATTGTGCTGCATAAATAATTAATCTATTAGGCAGTCTGGTGAGTTTATAGAAACCAGTGGGAGAGTTGCAAGAAAGGATAATCACACTCAGTTCAGTACAAGGTAACAGTGACTAGTGTGGGTATGCCATACTACAGTAGCTGGCCTCTATTACACTCACTCCCATCAAGGTCATAAATGAAAGCCCTCTGAGTCTGAGTCTGTTTGCCCTATTCTGGGTGAGATTAAAGCCTGCATTTCTGGAATGGGAAGCAGATGTAGTAATTAGCACACCAAAGACCTCAGCCTGTAATGTCAGCTGCTTGTGAGCTTCTTGAACTAGAATTTATAGCATGGAAGGTGGACACACTTACTAGGACCGCAAATATTATAGGCTCTAGGCCAGTGTCTAGTGGACCTCTTGAGGCCAGGACAGTAAGGTTTACTCACACACCTCCATTACTCTCAACCCCCCTCAAACCCCACTCCCATCCAGAACATAGGCCCAATGTAACCATCTGGATCTACTCACCCTGCTTTTGAGTGGGATTCAAACCAGGAGGTGGATGCACTTGCAAGCATCACACACATCACAGACCCTAGGACAGTTGCTAGTACACCTCTTGAATCCAGTTGAGTGAAGTTCAATTGACATGCTTCATTACACTGCAGACCAGTGGGGGTGTCGGAAGGAGGGACAATCGCTCTGGGACTCAGTACAAGGCAACTTTGCCTAGTCTGAGTACGCTTTCGCTACATTCACCCCTTTTAAACCTTACTCTCATCAAGGTCACAGAACCAATGTAACCCCCCCTGATTCTGCTCATGTTTTCAATGGGATCCATTTCCATTATGGGAGGTGGAAGTATATACAAGGATGTCAAAGACCACAGCTTCTCAGACACTAGTGTGCCTTTTGAGTTTAAAAGAGGGGATTTTACAACTTCATTACAGACCAGAGGGGGTGCTCAGTACAAGGAAACTTTGCCCCTAGTGTGAGTACGTCTTCACTATCAGGTCTCTGTTACACTACACTCTGCCCCAACCCGCAACCCCCCCCCTAAACCCCTAAACTGTACATCCATCCATGTCACTGCACCAGTGTAGCCCCTCTGAATCTACTTGTTTTCAGTTGGATTTCTATCACAGGAGGTGTAAATACATACAAGGATGCCACAGTTGTTAGTGTCAGTCACTAGCGTGCCTCTTGAGTTCAGTGGAGTGGAGTTTACCTGCACAACTCTTACTAGCTTGTCTCCATGTCGGGCAGATGGCTTCTTAGATAGTCCTTGGTGAATGAAAGCTGCTATTGAGTACAGACTCAATAGTCTGAAGATCAGAAGATCTTATATAGTCTTAATATAGATCTTATATAAAAGCTTAAACCACAAACCTGTCTGCAGAAAACTTCTATTCAACAAACACAAGCTGCCCATGTAAGTTGTACTCCAGTGTGAGCAAACACGGTTGTTCACATTTGATGTAACAATTGTACTGTATGTTTCTGACAGAAGTGTTTGAGTGAGGGTATTAAGACGCTCTCAGCGCCTTCAAATTCAATACTATGAGCCATTATGATATCAATTTTCACCAATCCACTACCATTAAAGCCATACAAACGCAATGTCTTCCGCTGAAACACTGTCGTGACCTTTATTCTCACTTTGTGGTCAGTATTACCATCAGTTTAAGTAGTAACAAAGAGCCGATTGCCATTACAGCTGCCATTACAAGTAAAATGGCAAAGTTTGTCCAGTACTCTGAGGTGGAAATGATCGTTGGATGTGCTGAGACAGCTGGTGGACAGACTCAGCTGGATAGAACCAATTACTGTCCTTTTCTCCTCCCTTCCCTTCTGTCTTTCCTTTGCTATTCATGTTACATCAGACTTACAAAAGTCTTTTTATGAACCGCCAGACAGACTGTACATGTCAGCACTATCTCAGTTCCCCATTGTTTGTCATTGTAAGGATGATTCTTTGTTCCTCCCAGGGCATTATGGGTAATAACTCTGAAGTGCTTGTGGCTTCCGAATAAAGGTGAAGAGAAGAAGCCTACGAGGCTGATTGACAGACTAAGCGATGCTGGGGAGATTGAGAGGCTTAGGAAGTATTATTAAAGGAGAGCCTCATAATGTTTAGACATTAAGGAGGCCAGAGAACTGACAGAGCCCAGCACTGTGAAATGAGAGGAGATCCACCAGCACCGACAGATCTGAAAAGCAGCAGACATGTGTGAAACCTCCAACAGATGAGATAAGACAAGATGAGAGTGCTAGTTACAAAGCAAAGTTGATATCTTAAACTTTCTAAGATAGCGAGTAAAGGAGGAAGGGAAATCAATTCAGGGCATCACTCAGCTGTGAATTTAAAGATAGTTCAGAAGTTAAATTTATAATAAAATGCCAAAAATCATTCAAATATTAAAATAAAGATCATATGCCTTGAAGTTATTTAGTAAATTTCCTACCATAAATATAGAATCAAAACTCAATTTATGATTAGTAATATGCATTGCTAAGCACTCAATTTAGACAACTTCAAAGGTGATTATATTATTCATTCATTCATTCATTTATTTTCCTTCGGCTTAGTCCCTTTATTCATCAGGGGTCGCCACAGCGGAATGAACCATCAACTTATCCAGCATATGTTTTACGCAGCAGATGCCCTTCCAGCTGGGAAACATCCATACACATTACACACATACACTACGGCCAATTTAGTTTATTCAATTCACCTATAGCGCATGTCTTTGGACTTTGTGTTGGAAACTGTAGCACCTGGAGGAAACCCATGCCAACACGGGGAGAACATGCAAACTCCACACAGAAATGCCAACTGACCCAGCCGGGACTCGAACCAGTGACCTTCTTGCTGTGAGGTGACAGTGCTAACCACTGAGCCACCGTGTCGCCCCTGATTATATTATATTATATTATATTATATTATATTATATTATATTATATTAT
>CAIGQV010003909.1:22779785-22791877 GCA_903798115.1 Danio jaintianensis
AATAATAATAATAATAATAATAATAATAATAATAATAATAATAATAAGTGTTGTTTAAATGAAATATTTCTTTCAAACCCGCAGGTTATCTCTCTTAGGCTTTTATTGCATTACTGTTCATGCATTTCCTTTTTTATTTTACAAACTGAACGATTTGAAGATTTTGTCATATAATATTGAATATTTTTTAGTCATGGTGACCTTTGAAATAAGGTCTTTATGAAGTTTAAGAAGTACATATTTTTCTCCTCTTCAAAATGCAATAGAGTGAACATATTCAATTCTAGTAGTACTTGAGTAAAAGTACTTACAGTACTTCCCACAAGATACTGATGACAGTTCACCCTAAAAATGAAAGAATTTATTCCAACCCTGAATAATTTTATTTGGTCACACTTTAGGTAAAGGTACAATTCTCACTGTTAGCAAACCATTAACTCACTTTTAGCTCAATAAACCACTAATATACTGCTTAATAATAGTTGGGTTTAGATATTGTACAGTAAGTACTAAAAAAAGAATTGATATCTTAATAATAGGCAACTAATAAGCCACTAGTTAATAGTGGGGATTGGTACTTAATCTAAAGAGTTACCCTTTATTTCTATTGTGGAAAACACACACTATTTTGAAAGATGTCTCAGTGTTTTTGTCCTTATAATGAAAGTGTAATGGAGCCCACTGACTTTCATTGTATGGACAGATGAAATATGTTCTTCTGCAGTATTTCACAGAAGAAAGAAAGTCATAAAGGTATGTAACGACATAAGGGTGAGTACCTGATAACAGAATCCATTTTTTTTTTTACAGTGACTGTTGTAATTGTACCCCTGCAGATAATCAAACAAAGGTTGTATGGATAGTGACACACTGAAAGGAAAAGAGGTTGAGAGATGTGTGATGAAAGCCATGGCCATCTAACTCAAGGACACAGTGACCCTGGGTGTCCCTCTCCTCTGTGAATGTTGCTTTTAACAGCAGCACAGGAGAGACTTTGGCTGTGTGTGCCTGTCCTGTAAGTGAACCCATTACTGCTATCCCGGACTTTAAACACTGAGAGCCTGTCTACTTGTGTTCCTGTGCTGATGAATATCTCGTGAATGTGAACAGGCAAGAGTACCATCCGAAAAGGAAGGGATACCGGTGAGATTAAGGAAATATAAGATGTATAAAAGCACGGTCCGTCATCATGTATTGTATGATATGTTGTGTCTAGAACATAAAATATGTGTGTGACTTTTATTTCACAATGGTCATTTGTCACGCTGCTAAAATCTCCTTCAAGTGAGCTATTATTGTCTGAATTGAGTGGTAAGCTCATTATTCACAATTTGCCGTTGTGACATGTCTGAAATTGGTTACTCTGCTGTGCTTAATTTTTATTTTTCATTCGCCCAATAGGTGGCTCCTCGCCTCTGTGCCAAAAATGATAAGAAGGGGCTAAGACTTGGCAGACTTGTGGAGCAAATCTGTGCCAAACTCCTTCAGGGTGCCATTCAGGAGATTGCAGTGTTGTTCATTAACCTTCAAGTGAAGTAGGAGGAAGAGAAACAAACCAGAGCAAGATGCTTTTTATGAACAATGCCATGCAAGCCAATGTATGTCATCACAGTATGTGGTGACTTAATAGGGTACGAATGCCAAAAACCTATGTATTATTCACAAACCAGACACAATGTTGTTTAGCGAAGTGCTAAATGCTCTAAAACAGAGCTGCTCTGTGAATATTTAAATTAAATCGCTGTCATTCTTTTCAACACAAACACAATTCCTTTGTATGTAAATGAGGTTTATGGAATTGGTTTGCAGCGGTGGAGTTTGCTGCATCTGCCACATCCTCCTAGTGCTCAAAATCAGGCATACAAGATGAGGTATTGTCCCATGCTAGTTTTCTGGGCATATATGTACTATGTATCTGACTTTTACAATTTCATTAGTGAATTGGTAGCAAGAAAAAGAAAAGAAAAGTAGACAGAGCATGCAAATAATGTGCAATATACATCCATTGGTCATTCTGAACAAGGTGCTGGAAGGATTCCTCAAAGATTTTGGTCTATATTGACATGACAGCGTCATACAGTTGATGCAGAATTTTTGGCTGAATTTCCATTATATGAATCTCCGGTTCCAGGACATCCCAAATGTGGTCTACAGGACTGAGATCTGAACAATGTGGAGGCCATTTACATTGAACTTGTCTTGTGCTTAAGAAACCAGCTTGAGATGATTTAAGCTTTGTGACATTATGCATAACCCTACTGGAAATAGCATAACAAGTCACATAAATTGATGAATGTGGACAGCAACAATACAAAGCTGTGGCATTTAAATGTTCAATTATTGTAATGAGTGGGGTGGGGCAGAGAGTCATAGGTGTAGAGTGAGGCCAGTGGCATGAGTGTGACAAGAAAATCTCCCACTGCATTACACCACCATCAGCTTACTCTGTTGATGCAAGGCAGGCTGGATCCAAGACTTATGTTATTTACATCAAATTCTAACCCAACCATGTCGAAGGAGAAATTATGGCTTATCAGACCAGGCAAACTTCTGGAGTGAATTGTAGCCTAGTTTCTTGTTCTTCACTGACAGGAATGCCACTGGTGTGTTTCTGCTACTGCTGCTGTAGCAAATCTGCTTCAAGGTTTGATGTGTTGTGTGCTCTAAGATGCTCATCTACATTTTAGTGCGTCTTCTCATTCTATTCTGACCTCATCTTCATCAATCAGTTTTTCCAACACACGTTCATTAGAAATGCATGCCTCAGCCTATATATATATTTTTTTGTGAAACCAAATAAGGATTAAAAAAAAGAAAGAAAATGGATTAAAAAAAGAAACCAAAAATGTGTGAATTTTTTGTACTGAAACATAAGTTTGAGCTTTCAGGTAAAATGAATGCTACTGGGCAGTGCGACGGCAAAAAATGTTGTTCCTTTTCTCATTAATGGTTTTGACAGGGACATATTATTTACAAAAAATTTTATTTTTCAGTCTTAGCACAACACCAAATAAACACCACAAAACAACTTAATGGTGTCTATTATTTGTAATTGAATAAATGTTTTCTTGCATTTGATTTTGAAAATACTATTGGACTATGGAAGGGTTTAGCGCCCTCTAATGGATTTGTCATCTGAAACGTGCAATGAAATGTACCCAGAGCAACACGTTATTCCAATGAGCCTGGGCTGCAATTTTCATCAACAGAACAATGGATATTTTCTCTTTTTCTGAACATTTTCATTTCGGTAAATCAGTGTGGTTTCTGAAATATACAGACCAGCCTGTCTGGCACAAGCAATCATAATCGAATTGACTTAAATTCTTTAATAAACACAAATAAAACAGATCAATCTGCTATGCTAATATCTTTTAAAGAGATGGATGTTAACCAGTGACTGTGGGCATATGAGTGTTGATATGTGATGTCTGATTTTTGTTCAGTATAAGAGTGTGTGTTTTGCATTGCAAGCTGTTGGTGGGATTTTTCATGTTTCACTGTTTACCAGGTGAACATTGGAATTTCTTGAGCGGCTCATTTTATAATCCTTCATAAAAATGGCTCTGATAGTTCAGTAAAAGAAGGTCAACAAACAGAACCCCTCATAATCAGGCTCCATTTGTGACTCATCAAGTGGACTTACTCACTGCACACACATGCAACCACTACCTGTGATTAGACAAACACAACACATTCACACACACTATGCAAGCACAAAATCACTGTCTAATTCAATAAAACTGTATATATTATTCACAAAAGAAATGTTCAGGTTCAGTAGAAGTGTGCAGATATACAGCCATTAGCTGAGTGGGTGGGAAAATCTAGAAATCTGTTCCTGTCAGGAAAATATGAAAATGTTATGACACTTTGGTAATGACAAGGTTTCTATGACAACAGTGTCTGTAAGAATGCAAACTGCAAAGCCTTGTTGTTATTGGCAAATAACTGCATAAACGCATTATGGTCCACGGAGGTTAAGCATTCATTTGGTTAGAAGCTGAAAGTTATAGAGCCATTTCTCTCTTATAACATCAGTAACCTTTGTTGTCTCATTTTAAAACTACTTCAAAAGTGTTGTGCAATACATACACGTGGTATTTCCTATTAACTCTGGACAGAGAAGGGTAAAACGTATGCAATCACATGTAAGTAATTAAAGCAAATTGCAAGACCACTTACTTGGGTCAGAGAGGATGGAGTCAGTCTTGGGCAGGAACTGGTCACAGCGAATGCCCTGGAAACCCTCTTTACACCTAAAAAAAAAAAAGAGAGAGAGAGACAGAGAGAGTCACAGTTAGTAAACAGTGATTAAATAGATGCTTTTATCGAAAGCAGTGTAGAGTGTTTCAGGGACAGTCTCCGTGAGGTTAAGAGCTCATTCCTTATGGAGATAAAAGCAGCGACCTTAAAAATGGTGTAACTATTGAAATAGTGAGCATTTTAACATTTAATGTTTCTGGAACTAGATCATCAAAAGCTTCTGTCAAAAGCAGCTCTAAATGTTAATTTAAAAACAACGAAAAATGAAACAAAATGCTAGATGAATAATATCAACTAGAAAAAGAAATGCTGGCCTTGGAACCTAACTGAATTAAAATAAGCTGAATTATGTGAGTTGCATTGCTAAAAATAAATGGCAATAGTAATATAAAATGAAAACTTGATAAAGGTCCCACTTTATTTTACATGGCTTTAACCACTATGTACTTACATTTAAATGAATGTTTTAGTATAGGAACCAATTCTCACTGTCTTATTACCTGCCTATTATTAAGATATTGGTTGTTTATTAATACTTAATACTAAATACTAAAGCAAATATTCTGCATTATCTTATTCTACATTGCTAATTCTACCCACTACCTAAAATCAACTACCTTGATAACTATTAATACGCAGCAAATTAAGAGTTTGAGTTAAAAGCCATAGTTAATGGTTTGTTAACAGCAAGAACTGTACCTTATAATAGTTAAGGTATAGTTACCTTATAATAAGTGTGACCATACTTATATGTTAGAAATGCCTGCATGTAAATAAATTTGTAATTGATACCTGTAGTTATATTTATAATTACACTGTTGATCCATGCTTTACACCCTCCTTAAATCTACCCATACCACCAAACCTGTCCCTAACCTTGCCTGTTAATATCACTGTAAATATTTTGTAATAATACAATATGAACACAGTTCGTACATTGTATTTATTGTTTAAAGTACATAGTAATTAAGGCCACATAATAAAAAGTGAGGCCACGGAAGAGAAAGATAAATATTACAAATAATAATAATAAATAAAAATAGAAATTATTGAATGAAGACTATACCTATTAGTCTTTTATTAGTCTTAGTCTTAAATTATTATTTATATATTTTGGTAGGGCGTCACAGTGGCGCAGTGGGTAGCACAATCGCCTCACAGCAAGAAGGTCGCTGGTTCGAGCCTCGGCTGGGTCAGTTGGCATTTCTGTGTGGAGTTTGCATGTTCTCCCCGTGTTCGCGTGGGTTTCCTCCGGGTGCTCCGGTTTCCCCCACAAGTCCAAAAACATGCGGTATAGGTGAATTGGGCAAGCTAAATTGACCTTAGTGTATGTGTGTGAATGAGTGTGTATGGATGTTTCCCAGTGATGGGTTGTGGCATCCGCTGCATAAAACATATGCTGGATAAGTTGGCGGTTCATTCCGCTGTGGCGACCCCAGATTAATAAAGGGACTAAGCCGAAAAGAAAATGAATGAATGAATATATTTTGGTAGCTAATTGTCTCTTGTGTTATTGATTGTGCTTAACTTGTACATAAACCAGAAATGTTCCTTTAATATTCCTGCTAGGTCACCCCACAACTCTAATTAAACTGCATTTTAGGGGCCAGGATGGTCCCTGAGCATCCAATAACCATGAATCTTTTAGACGTGGATAGCCAATCAAAGTGAAAAATGTTAGAGTGTTTTCAGGAATCAGATGGGAAATCCAGACGTGCCGTGTCATGCATCTGTTGCAGATGGCAGTGTAGATTGATTCGGAAATACATGGGCACAGCGAGTTTGCTGATTTTCTACCTCAGCAAAGCCCTGACTGCTCGAATAAGTCCTCTCTGTGTTCACTAAATATGGAAATGAAATGCTTGTCTTTTATATATGAAATATGTATGCCATGTCCCTCCCAGCCAAGCTGTTTGCTCTCTTCCTCTCTCCAGCCCTCTCGCTCATGCAAACTGCTCATGTGTTTCTGCCTGTCTCACCGTTCCTCTCTCTCCTTCCTGTCATCACTTTATCCTAATTTTTCCCTCACTTCTTGACTTTTCAAAGACACTGGAGGCTAATCCTGCTTTCAGCTGGTTAAGTCAGGAGAGCAATGTGACAAAGAAAAATGTCCCTGGCTCTAAATGGCAGAGTACAAACCGAGCATATGCATATGGCATGAGCACGCGCCTCAACAGATAACATAAGCCTTTGTTGTCTATACGGCATGTTTCATCCTTTTACAGAGGATCAAGTGCTCAATTTAATGCTGCATATTGGTTATACTGTATTTCCCCAAGTTGCCAATTGAAAAAAAGACATTTTAAAAAATAAATCTGCATCATTTATACAACATAAATAAATAAACACTCCATTGTAGCAAGGCCTTTTCAGGAAACATTTCTTAAAAGAGCCATTTAACTTAAGTTTGAAGAGTATTCGTGAAATCTCAAGAACATTTTGCCCCACAAAGAAACTTTTATGCATTGGAAGGATGTTAAAGGTTCTTCATGGAACCATTTTTGCCAATAAAGAACCTGTCCTATTAAAATGGTTGCCTTATTTATTAAAATAATTAAGAAAATATTAAGGTGTGTGAACATTTGTGAAATGTGTTTTTGCTAAATATTAAATGAATAAAATTAAATAAAAAAATATACTATATAAAATTATAATAATGAAAAAAAAGTGATGCATGACAGTGGAATAAAAAAGAACACACACAAACAAAATGTCTGTCATGCTGGAGATTCTGCAAAAGATTTGAGATGCATCGCATGGTCAAACATGTCACCTTAGAAAAACAATGCAACCGGAGAGCAGAATAAAGCAAGCAAAAAAAAAAAAAGCATTTTGTGTAACTGTCCTCTTACGACATAGATTCAGGACCTGCCATTGTGACAGTAGCTCATAAGATGCACTCAAACTTCTGTTTTGAATTGAAAATGTCATGTTACAACTAACAGCCATAGCTTGGGGCATTTTTGAGAAGCTACTGTTAAGAGGCAGATTGTGGTTTTGCATTCCACTGTGCTACATTTCAATTCTTTTCTTATGTAAACATGACATTTGACCATTACGTTTTGTGTCTCATGCTTTTTTTGCACATTAAACATGGTTGTAGAAGCATGCCGCTCAATTTTATTGAAGTAAAAAAGTGTCTTGAAATGTTTCTTTTTTAGCATTCAGTGCAAAAATACATTCTTCATGAACGACCTTAACAAACAGAAAAAAAAGTGCTCTGTGTTTTTGCTACACATTTCCCATTGTTTCACATATATTCACAAAGTACATCTAACTGTACATCTACTTTCTAAACTACATTGAACTGAACTAAACTGAACTTTAACTCTGAAAACTGGACTGACGCAGTTTCAATTTACTAGAACTTCTATGCTAAGCTGCTTGAAAATTTAATTGTTGTTCAGATATTCACAAAAGAAATGCTCGTTTTATTTTGGTGTGAACATGAGTGTGATTTCTGAGCCAATTTATGCCTAAATGAAATGAAAGAAGGGAGAAAGCACTGCAAGATTCAACATAAAAAAATCAAACAGAGCAAAAAAAAAAAAAAAAAGAGAGAATATTGCCAATCATAGACTGTTTTTCCTTATAAATGACAACAATTAGAAATTAAGGTGTTGTAAATATGTTTCAACACACACACAAGTAACGTTTTGACCGAATAAACCTCACAATTTTTATTATTTTTGAAAATAGGCTCATTCTACAACCCCTCCAGAGTTAAACAGTTTAGTTTTCACATTTTTTAATCCGTTCAACCTATCCCCATGTCCGGTGGGAGCACTTTTAGCTTAGCTTAGCATAGATCATTGAATTGGATTAGACCATTTGAATCTCACTCAAAAATTACCAAATAGTTTAGAAGATTTTGTTACATTGTGTATTAAGACGAAAAATGAAAAATGAAAAGTTGATATTTTGTAGACCCATATGGATAGGAACTATACAGTCATTCATAATAATCATAGGAATAATTGGTGCAATAATCAAGGAACATTGTTGCTGTAACATGGCTCCAGCAGGTTAAATTATATTACGCAATTAACTAATTACGAAATCCGAAAATACGAACTTCCCAGCTTTGCACCCAGTGAATCTTATTTGTAATTTCTGAGATGCTAATGGTCTAATCTTATTCAATAATGTCACGTTACAGGGAGGTATTGCAGACGGGACAAGAGGTAGGATCCATGTGCATTTAATGGTGAGTTGTCATACAAAAACAGGACATCGTGCAAAAACAGGACATCCAGGTACAAAAAGTAACAAAATAACAAATAAACAAAACAACAAACTATGACCAGAAACTATGACTTAAACATGAGCTAAACATACCATCAATACCAACATAAACCAGACAACATACTAACAATCAACGACTGAGCTAAGACTAGACGGGTGCAGGGTGTATAAATAGTCCAAACAATGAGTAGTGATCGGATGCAGCTGTGTGTGTGATGAGTGGAAGTGGAAACCGGGTGTGTGTGGCGGAATGATGGGAATTGTAGTTTGTGATGATTTGTAGTTCACCAGCGATCTCTGAAGTCCTTGATCGCTGGTGAACATGACAAATAATCTATGCT
This sequence comes from Danio jaintianensis, assembly GCA_903798115.1. Taxonomy (NCBI): domain Eukaryota; kingdom Metazoa; phylum Chordata; class Actinopteri; order Cypriniformes; family Danionidae; genus Danio; species Danio jaintianensis. The sequence continues at coordinate 22,788,638 of CAIGQV010003909.1, forward strand.
AAGCTAAACTAAAAGTGCTCTTGCCAGACCTGGTGAACAGCTGAATGGATTCAAAAATGGTAACGTTCAACTTTTTAACTCTAGGGGAGTTGTAAAATGAGCCCATGTTCACAAAGAAGTGGAGTATTCCTTTAAATGACTGAATAAAAGACTCATTCACTCATAAAAACAAGCACGTGTTGCCACCTACTGGCATAATGTAATCTTCAGGATTAATCCTGCCGACTGGAAAAATCCTCACCACTAATCCATAGACAGCCAAAAATGCGAAATAGCTTTATGCGCTAAACTGGAATATCGCATAAAAGATGTGCGAATAAAGCAGCGTTTCCATCCAACGAGTCAAAGAGAACAAAATCGTCACTTCCTGATTAAATGGCGCCAAATATCAACAGTAAAAACGGAATTTGCTGAGGTAGGAGAAGCTGCGTGAATCTTTTCTTCATTTAATAAATTACTTGCGCCTCAGAAGGCAATGCTGACGCGCAGTGAACGCGTGGTGGCGTTTGAAGGCGTGAGACGCGGAGCACAGACGCTCTTAACAATTCTGGAGGTCATTAATAATATAATAACACTAATACTGAAATGCTTAAGGCATTTTAGAATGACCAAAACAACATTTCAGATGTTTTACAATGTGCTCAGCCTGCTGGTTTGTCCATTTACACACATTTTTATCATCACATGATCTCTTATAACCAAATCACATGACCTTTTTTTAATGCGCATACTGGAATTTGTTCGGTAAAAGTGTTTCCATCGCAGTTTATGCGCATCTTTTCTTATCGAATCAAAAGTTTATCCTACTCAGTTATGCGCATACATTTTTTATGCGCATTTCCTAAATTTATGCGCATCTTAGCGTTTCCATCAACCGATTTTTTATGCGCATATCCAAAATGCGCATAAAAATAGGTGGATGGAAACGTACCTTGTAAGAATTTGCAAACACAGGCAAGCACAGAGATATAAACACTGAAAGTCCCACTCTTGGCTGATTGCCCAATCTAACTATCTTGTATAATTCACCCCATTTCCCAAGCCTGAAATGAATTGTTTTCAGTCTAACCATCTTTCTTTTTGTCAAGTACAAATTAAGAACTTTTACAAATAATATGTTGCTGTGTTCATGGAACAGACACCCCTTCTGTATCATTCTGATTTCCCCCCTTATTACCAGAACAACCACAGAAAACTGATGAAATTGAATAATTTGAATACATTTGAATTATTGTCTTTTCCCATTCTAAGTCAAAAATCCTAAGCGTACCAGCAGCAACAAATAGTCATTGGACCTCATTGGTGAAACACAAGACGAGCACATTTCTATGCAAATTGTCTATAAAACCCTCTTTACATAAATTTCTGACGTGAACATTTACATTACAGTGATTTTATGAATGATTAAATCACATTTCCTATATATAGCAAGACAGTCATAACGTTGGCGCCCTTGTCCAATCTGATGTTAGCAATTACCATCCTTCACTCTACAGTGGAAATCTGCATACGACTAATTGAATGTAACTGTCGCATGCGTCGCTGGTAAAGATTTTACACTAATTGCACATGAGGAGCTATAGAGGGCTGTGAGTCAGTAATCAAATCAGCAGCGCAAATGGCCAACTGTGTGCTTTACATAGCGCATAGGTCATGCCTGAAGGGTCTGTGGTCAATTAATCTCTCCCCAATTAATGTGTCCACAGCCAAGCGGAGCTGATAAAGATCTGCAAGATAAGAAACCAGTGCAGTACAAATTTACAGAAGGAGGATCATTAAAAGAGAGATCAAGTGCTGTGGCAGCATTGTGTGGAACAGTCATTATGGGCACAGTATGAGCTGTGGCAATTGGCAAACAGTGGCAATTAAAATGTGGGGAGTGGAAGGAAAAAAGGTGGAGGTGTGGAACTGTGCCCAAGAGACCACATTTGGGCTGCTTGCCTCCTTTTATCATCTCGCTCAGAACAGACATTTTGATTTATGTGGAAAGACGATACATGTTTAACGCGGTAGGAGGTTTCCTGTTGCTCAGCATATGGCCAAAGTCAAGGCCTTTCTTTCAAACAAAGCTTTTTTTCTCTCTCTCTCTCTCTTTCTCTCTCACACTGGCGAAGTATGTCAGTTAGATTAACATGAAACAATGTAATACTTCTCGATTGGAAAATGTGACAGTGACTTTTAATTGACTAAGGCTAAACTCCATGGTGTACTCCAGGGGTGTCAAACGTATGGATGCCACGTAAAAAGACATCTAATCTGGCTCCATGGATGATTGGAATAGAAATGTAAAATAAGAAATAAAACAATATTTTGAAAATTAGGGCGGCGTGGTGGTGCAGTGGGTAGCGCTGTTGCCTCACAGCAAGAAGGTTGCTGGTTCGAGTCTCGGCTGGGTCAGTTTGCATGTTCTCCCCGTGTTGGTGTGGGTTTTCTCCGGGTGCTCCAGTTTCCCCCACAAGTCCAAAGACATGCACTATAGATGAATTGGGTAAGCTAAATTGTCCGTAGTGTATGTGTGTGAATGGGAGTGTGTGGGTGTTTTCCAGTGATGGGTTGCAACTGGAAGGGCATCCGCTGCGTAAAACATATGCTGGATAAGTTGGTGGTTCATTCCGCTTTGGCAACCCCTGATTAATAAAGGGACTAAGCCGAAACGAAAAAGTGAATGAATGAATGAATTTTGAAAATTAAAGTGCAGTGGCTACAGTATTTTACTTGAAATGCAATAGACAGAAGAAAGTTAAGGAGCTAGGAGTGTGGGACAAAATATCTGCTATAAAAATGTCTGCTTAAAAATTCCAATTGTTGTTTTAATGATGCAAGAATGCTATGCATCTTGAGAGTCCACAAGCACTCAATGCAGAATGAAGTTTAGTAGAATGAGCCTATACTTCACAGAAATTAGGCAAACATAACTTTTATGTGTTGTTGTTTTCACATTTATGTGATATTAGGTACTGTAGGTACCAGACAATCAAGAATGCATTTTCTCTCAAATTATCAGTGCGATAACAAATCAACTGATTTATATCCCTTTTTTTTATGTATTATGAGACATACATTTTAAACACAATGATCTCTGTTTTTCCTCTCTCACCATCAAAACATGTTCTAAACAAAGAAAATAGAAAGTTGAGCATTCCAGTGCAAAACTGCAGTGTTTTGCTTTTTAATTAATTTAACAAATTAACCACTATCTATCTATCTATCTATCTATCTATCTATCTATCTATCTATCTA
>CAIGQV010003909.1:22791887-22811630 GCA_903798115.1 Danio jaintianensis
CTATCTATCTATCTATCTATCTATCTATCTATCTATCTATCTATCTATCTATCTATCTATCTATCTATCTATCTATCTATCTATCTATCTATCTATCTATCTATAATTTTCTTTGGAAATTTTGCAATGGAATATTCATTAGTCTCTGCGACCTGCAAATGAAAATGTTAATATTTCTCAAGGACCCAGAATGTATTGAATGTTGCCCGGCTTTTAATTAGCACCACCGTCATTAATTAGCAGGAACAAAAGGGGGTGGGGGGAGGGGATGCTGGAAGGAGGTGTAGATCATTCTAACTAAGAGGCAGCTTTACAGGCACAGATAAATATAAATACCAGGCTGTCAGCTGTCAGATTCTTACAGAATGTGAGAAGAACATGTGCATTTAACTATGCACCGCTAATGATCAGGCTTCAGCATGTTTATACCAACCAGAGAACCATGTGAACCCATTTATGGAATTCATAATTTCATAATGAGAAATGTAACAGACAACAGAACAGAAGCAAGATGCATAAATACCAATTAAAGCAACCTGATAGTATATCATAAGAACCTTTAATTAAAAGGGATGAGATCTGGAATATGTTTCCATGCTACACACACAGGCATTTGGAGTTTGAGGACATGATACTGTGTTTAATCATACCATGTTTATGCTGGCTTTTCAGATGTACTGTTTATATACTTTGGAATCGTTAGTCCAAAGAGAGGAGAACTATAACCTAAGTGAACGTGGACATGATTTTAATTGCTGCATAAGCAATTATTCCACAAAGAATCCATACAAAAGCTATGATTTAATGAGGAACAGAAAGCATCCAAATGGCCTGAGAACATGGTTTTTGTTGCTGCTTTCATAGTTACACTAGTAGGTGTTAAAAATATATTGTATTTATGAGTGAGTCATTTGAAAATGTTACTTAACTGATTTGTTCAAACTCATTCAGTACTGAAACAAGTTACTGTCTTGACTTCACTCTATGAGTGAGTCATTTAAACAAGTTACTCGACTGATTTGTTCTATTTAATTCAGAAATGAAGCAAACAACTGCCTTCATTGAAATATTAAATTAGTATTCAATTATTAACCAATTCCCTCAAAAACAGTCAAATAAAGAGACAGTTTTTATAAATCATCTAGTGACTCTTCTTCAGCTGTGCAAATTATAAACATTGGGGTCCATATAACCAACTAATAGGGTCAATGCATAATACTAACATTTGAACAGAATATTATATACTTTTAACTGTTTCTGTGCATTCTGAAATATATTTTATAAAATCATATCATCACACCCCTGTGAACCCAGAAGTGCGTTTGTGTGTGTCTATTTCTGTATTTGCAGAGGTGCAGTAAAGGCTCAAACACTGAGTTCAACTCAATCTGTTCGTAGCTCTGATTCCCTCACGAGGGCTGACCAAAATTTCAGACATGTCAAAAAATCATCATCCGACCACCCATTTGCCGATTGGGAGAGGTTAATCGCCCTGAACACAAACACAGCACGACAAATGGCACACTACAAAGAACCAAGTACAAACTGACCAAAATCGTCCAATAAAAGTAATCGCACATATAAAAACATTTTGGTCATTTTGTGCAACAGTGTTTTAGGGTTAAAAGTTTTAAAATAGAAGTTTTTGAAAACAATTCTGTTATCACTGCCATGTAAAATACAAAAAAAACAGTATTTGCAAATATGGTGACATCATTTGTGTCTATATTATGTGTTCACTCTGTAGGCATGTACAAATACTTGGAACAGCATTTTTTACAAATGACATTTGCATGTATAATACATTTTTGGAAATTGTCACAGATCCATGTGATCAAAGATTGTTTTGACAATGTCAATGAAACAATTGAAAAGTGTAAAGGAAAGACATTTCTTTTTTTAATACATCACTGTCCTTTAAATGTACCCCATAATGTAAGTTACTCAATATGAGTAATATCATATACTCAATAATATCACATAAAAATAATATCACACAGTTTTTTTCCTGAATATCAACCCATATGTAACAGTACTCATAGACTACACACAGCATCAGCAATTTAAAAGGTTTTAAAAACAATCTTTGTGACTCTCACAGGGTTCTTACACTCAACTCAAATTTAAGCACTTTTCAATCACTTTCCAGGTGTGACAAATGACATATTTACATGCATATACATACTCAATCACATTATATAATACTGTAGGCTGTTTGATATAGTATTTTATATTATTGTAGGGAACATTTTTGCATGTTTGCCCCAAGCCCAACATTGAATTACTGCATTTAAATGTAATTTACTTGCATCTTAAATGTGTCATCATCTTTCATTTTATATTCATATGTATTTAAATGTTATGCTTTCTTCAGTCATGAAGTGATAATCTCCATGCATTTAGACTTTTGCCACTGCTCAATCAATGGACGCAGATTAAAAAAAGAGAGAGACAGATTACGCTACAGGCATAAACACAGACTCAAAAGCAAAAATATTTATTTTCTTTTCAATTTAAATATTAAATTATAAATACCTATTTAGTAAGATCAATCATAATGCAACACAATTACATTTTCAAGCAGTTTCAAGCACTTTACTCAAAATCTATGCGCTTTTCAAATCTTGAAAACACAAGATTAAAATTCAACCATCTTTAAGGATTTCCAGCTCACATACAAACCCTGATCTCAAGCCTTAATTGATCAATAAACAATTTTTAAAGGGTATGGAAAAATAAAACAAACACTTAATTGAAACAGAACATGAGACAGTGTTCAGGAATTAAGTGGCTTATGTACCAGACATTTAAACCACTGGGAGGGCATCGATTCACATTGAAGATTTGACATTTGAGAGAACCAGTTTCCCGACCCTTAAACAAAACAGAAACTATGGATTTTCCTCCTGTAACCGTAGACCATTTTGCACATGATCATACCTGTGGCTACTTTCAACGTGCAAACAAAAAGAAGCAGAGTCAATCAATTTGCAGTGGTGTGAAAAGGTATTTAAAGTGTCAAGCCATTTTCCAAATTTTTCTCAAACAACAAGCTACGGACACTGCAGCAACTTGTTGTGTTTAAACTACCATTATCACAGATCCACACTGCAATGAGCCCGACAGTGCACTAGTGAAGTATCCATTAAGGTTAGCACAGAGGCTAGCATTCACCCGCTGTGATCTGCTGAATTGAGTGAAGAGAAGTGTGAGAGGGTACAGGTACTCTGAAGAGCTCTCAGAGAGCCATTTTCTCTGTAGTTTAGCACCCCTGGTCAACCTGGTGGTATGCTGGGAAATGCAGACAAGAGAGTGATTCTAAGAACATCACTAGTTTCTCTGTCACTGGCCTTTCTCTGCATGTTTAACACGAATGAGAGAAAAATGAATGGGAGCTTTTTAAATTGAAGCTCTGAAGCTCTGAAGTTGAATATACTTTTTTATATTTGACTTTACGATATCAAATTATAAATAGAAGAATATTTACTTACATACCTCAGTTTAAATGGCTATAATGCGCTTTTATTAAAAAAACCAAGAGCTTATGCTAATGCAATATTTGTACTTCAATCTCAGTGTAAAATGATTATCCCTGTCCACAATATACAGGCTTTTTCTTTCCTTTTCGTCTTGACCGCATTGGTTCAGAAATAACCTTGTCTCTGAGCTGATCGAATAGCACTTATTAACGCTGCCAAGAGAGGGTCTGATTTCATGTTGGCTGTCTAAAACCTAGTTTCAGACGCTGGCATATGCACTATCCTTCGTTGATGAAAGTTGGAGGATAATAGGAAAAAAGGAAAGTAATTCAAAGTCATTAAATGTGTTCAAGAACTGATAGGTAACATAATTCGGGGAAATGGACCCCTTTTTTCTCCAATCCAGGCTCCTTGGAAATACGTGCCTTTGGCGACATTCACAAGTATATTGTGCTGTGTCTGACGTGTTGCTACACTTTCAAAATGAGTGTTACTATAAAAGTAGTTTTGATATAAAATAGTACACATGAACATAAACAGTAAACATTTATATGTTGCAGAACATTGAAAATTAAACCTGCTAAATGAATAATGCTCAACTGCATTTGAAAATATAATGTGCCACTTTATAACTAAGGCATACTGCTGACACTGTTAACAAAAGCATTTTTTAACCTAAAAATGTGAGAAAAACCTTTTCAAAAGTAACCATGCCATTTCAGCTTGTGTTTACAAGACTTTACCAGGTGAGCTACTCAACAAGTTTACTACGTCACAAAAGTCAAATATATGGAGCTGGTTATGTGGTGTAAACCTCAGCATGTATTATATTACAAATCATGCACTATTCTAAACATTTTTTAAGGAATAGTTAATAGTTAGTATTTTTTTATTACTCACAAATTTATTCACCCTCAAGTAATTCCAAACCTTAATGAGTGTCTTTCTTTGGTTGAACATAAAATAACATATTTTGAAGAAAGCTGAAAACCTGTAACCATTGACTTCCAATGGTTACAGGATTCCTACATTTTTTTAAATATCTCATTGATGTTTAAAACAAGTAAATGAGGAGTAAATGATGATATAATTTTAATTTTTGGGTGAACTAATAGGTCATCATGACAGGGTTATTCAAGGGACCCCATGAAAATAAGATTTTATTAACTGATATTTTGCCCAATGTAATCATCATTATTTTAAAAAAAGAATAAAAGCTGTTTTACTTCTTAAGGTGTTTTACTGCTCTGGTCTTCAACCATCTGGAACTTGCAGAATTATATGCATTCACATAAAAAAAAAAGGCACTTATGTTCTATGAAGAACCTTTAAAATCTATGAATTCTAGTATGGAATTGTTTTACTCAGTAAAGCAGAACATGTTCTTTATTGAGTAAAACTGGAATTAAAATGGTTATTCTATGACATCACTGTGAAGACGAAGAAGAAAAAAGAAGAAGGAAGAAAGAAAAGAAGAAGAAGAAGCTTTATTTTTATGTATGTTTTGCTAAAATGTACCACAGGTAAGCATGTTTTTTTACTCAGTTGCTTACTCTCGTAGGTTCTGTGTGGAGTATGTATGGATAAAATTTGCTATCTTGACAACCTCTATTTTGTGTATTAATCAAGAACATGCTCATTGTCTGGGATTTTAACATAAGCTTTGTGTTGCACCATTACTCTTAAATGTACTCATAACTCTTAAATACATTAAACCCTAAAATTTCCCTTTTTTTGCATTACTTTTGTCATATGGATATGAAATATTCATTGTGAAAAGGTAACCGAATGTGAGGTGGCTAAAAACTGCAGTAATTGATGACCTCTATCAGTGTGTCATAATTATTCCTTGGACTCTGTAGCTTATGACAAGATGCTTTGTTTAATTATTCATGACAGCACACGCTTCTTTGCTTTGACAGATACTTCAAACTTTAAGATTGCCTACAGTAACTGAGAGACGCACTCATGGATCAAAAGTTTCATTTTCGCTTTATAAGAGTTCCTGGATATCATATACTCTTTTTCATAATACATCCAGAGCCTTCCACACAAATGTGATTCTGTCATCTTATCTTAAGCAATCAAATGACTTATATAAACACTTTAAAGCTTTTTAAAGATGCAACTGAACATGCTGTACATTTACTTGTGCATTAACCCATCACAGAGTACTACACATGTGTTTATTTAACCTACAGTAAGCTTACAAAACCAAACTGCAACTTAAGGTGGTGAATAAGGAGGTTTTTTTTTTAATGAGGGCAAAATAAAACTCTCTGAGTCTGATTTGCTGACCAAAAAAAAAAAGAAAAAAGAAAAAAAAATGCCAGTCAGAACAGGTTTGTAGATTTTGGCCTATTGAAGCAGACAGTTTCACAAAATATCAAGTAGAGTATGACAGGCACAGACATTTTTTAGGCTTCAGACCAAGCCTGTCTAGTCAGAGAACATCGTGTTTAAAATATTTAACCGATTTCAAAACAAATGTTTTAACTTCTCAATTTCAATGTTTCTTCAGATACAGTATATTAGTACTAAACTCAAGCTAAATTAGAAGTAAATTAAACTTTTGTATATTTACTTTAGTATATTTTACTTGTTTTTGTTTACTCATTGGAGCAAATATCAGTGATTAGATAAAACTTACAAAGATAGTAAGATCTACTTGAAACAGAGTACTGCACAGTAAACTCCAAATGACAAAGTAAAAATTACTCAAAATATATACTTTTACATAACTCAAGATTTGACTTAATCCCATACATGATATTTGCTGTACTTAAAAACTTGCAAAAAATAAAGAGTAAAGTTACACAGTCTTTCATTATGACAAAATTATGTAAGTATGAGAACTGCTTAAAACCTTTACAGATTTTTATGTTATTTTCTGTATTCTGACCTTTACAGAACACAAATGTGTGTCGACTTTCAGACCTCTCTTACTCTCTTTTCCAAAAGCCTGGCCTCCTTAAATAATTTACATTCTGGGGTCAGCAAACCTGAAAATAAAAGATAGCTTGACTCGTCTGCTGTTCTCGGGCTCACCTTCGGCTGACCCTCCTCATTTCAAAACACGAGAGGAGACGGACGGAAAGCTAATTCCTCCCTTTCCTTCCTCAAAAGTGTAAAGTTGTCTTCCAGCAGCTCGACTCAAGCTGTGTATGCGCTCATGTTTATGTTGCCATCAACTTCAAGCCCGTGACAGGTGTTCTTTTAACTTTTAACATGCAATTTCATTCGTCTGCAGGCAGATGTGAGGAGAAGCGAATAAAATGAGATGACTATTGCACAACATAAATCAAAGATCCAACAGTGGAATCCAACAGGGAACATACGCTAGAAGTGAAAACACTCATCTTGCCTTTTTAGCAGCTTTAGCTCAAATCTGCCCTGCCACAGCAACTTACTCTCCATTACAGCAAAAGCACAAACAGCTAAATGCCACGACATGCTGACTTGAGGTTGTGACATGTTTGCTTTTTGCTGTTTATTTGCTAATCATAAAGAAAGAGATCGGTTTAAAGTAAGTTTACTAGCAACATGTAGTATGAAATGTGCCAGCGGTAAATACCACACCTAATACTGCAGTGCTGTGCAATAATAAGTCACCAAGCTTGTGGGATCAATTATGATTTTGTTACTTTGAGCAGTATGACAATAACCATTCAATTTGAAGCATTTAAAAAAAGCAAAAACCTTAAGATGAGACTACTAGATGAGATCTGATTTTATAATGCTTTCCCCAGTTGATTAATTATATTTAGATTTTTTTTTGTATTTCATGCTTTTAAAATATTGTTTTAATATGCAAATGAAAGATTATTTTATTACATAGAAGTGATGAAGTCAGAAGGGATGAAGTCAGGTTCACAATTCTTCTTTCATTTTTTTCATATATGTCAAATGTTTTACAGAGGACAGGCCCGTAGCCAGCCTGGTGAAAGGGGTGGTTCTTTTTTCTCAAAAAGTGGACCCTTTTGCAGTTATTTGCTTCATTTTCTATTGAATTATTTTTAGGTTTATATACTGCATTTAGTGACATTTTAAGCACTATTTTTAGCTGGATTAGCTTGTCGGATGGTCATCATAACCACACTTTTTGATGTACTAAAAATATTTCCTAAAGATTTAGAATGAAGAAATATGAAGAAAAATTCATTACATCATGTATCATTAGGGAAAAGGTTTCATCATTTTTATAAGAAGTTATAATATCAACTTTATGAAATAATGTTTTAAATTAAAGACTGTAACCTATTGTCATTTATTAGGCAACTAATAAACTAAGCAGCACATTCAACTTTCCTCCGTCAGAATTTGGCCATTTGAATATTGAACAATTAAAACATAATAATAATAATAATGTAGAGCTTGACGATTTTTTTCTAGCCACTTGTAAAAAGTACATTTAAAAATTCATGGATAACAACAACAGCCTAATTAGTATAAAAATTTGGTCATTTTTTTCATTCAAGAATAAGTTCCAAGATTTAGAATAAAAGTTCCTTGTAAAATGTTTTCTCTTTAACAGCAATACATTAGTGAAAGGTTACTTCACTTACATCAGATTGCGCTTGGTCTTAAAGCTTTTGATGGGTTATTTTCATAATTTATAATGTCTTAGTCAAAATAGGACAAATAAGCTCATGTTTGGGACAAATTCTGGACCTTGGTCAGTGGGGGGTGGGTCTTTCGAACCCCCCTGGCTATGGGCCTGGAGGATATCCTTTTTTATCACTCCATATATTCAAAAATATTGCAAAAAGCCAATAAATAAATGATAAGTATGAACATGTTTATTTTTAAAAACCTTTAGAACACAACTATGAATAAAACTGAAAAATATGACAAGCGCATGAGAAAATTGTAGCTGTGTCAAAAAATATATATATTTTTCTCAAAACATCCCCTTGTGTTGTATATTCCACAAGAAATAAAGTCATAGTTTGAAATGACACTAGGATAAGTAAATATTCCGTTTTCAATTTTGGGTGAATTATCCCTTTAAGAAAACCCTCAATAACAGCACAATCACTATGGTTTTCCTAAAGGGATTTGTTGCACCAGGGCAGTTTTCGCATGCTGAGCTGGCTCGTTTTTCAGGACATTACGGGGAATTTATCTGTACCCAGGGGTGTTATGTGCCTATTTTCCTTGAGGGGGCACCAGTGGCAGTAATGGCGTACTCAATGCCTCAGGAGAGATGAAACAGAAAAAAGAAAAGAAAAAGATACAACAGCATATTTACACCAAGAGGGAAACACTGCTCTGTCTATTAAATGACAATGTTTTGCTATATTGCTATTTATATATATATATATATATATATATATATATATATACACACACACATTTTATTTTATTTTATTTATTTTAAATACACAGCAAAAAGTATTGTGTATTTACAAATTATTTTAACAACTAAATATAGCAATGGAGAGCATTAAATTTATTTATTTATTTATTTATTATAGATACCATTTTTAAAACAGCAAGCGGGATAAAAAATACAAAAAATAAAATATGTATATATATATACCAAACCAAAAGACAGAAAGCATTTTTATTGTATGGAAACAGAAGTTTTAACCAGCCATGTTTATTTTAGTTCTGCTTTTCTCTTTTAATGTATAAATCATGCAGAAAAAACAAACAAACAAACAAACAAACAAGACAGAGGTCGAGTTAAACTCACATGTAACAGAAGGGTCTGACCACAAGCATGAGCTCTGAATAAACACAAGAGAGTGTGATGTTGAGCCTCTCCTTCGCAATCAATGAAAAGCCAATGAAAGGCTGATAAGCAAAGCATTAGGATTCTCTGTTCATCACGCAGAGCATTCTTATCTCTGCTCTTTAACTATCACTATCCACTGCCATTCTTCATCAGATTAGATTTTTCCATTACTCATTTTTAGGTAAATGCCACTTCTGTCAAGTGGATGTTATCAGCCTGGATTTTGTTGAATCTGATCGTGGGTGATGCTCAAAGAAGTCACGCTATATAGTGTGTTAGTTGTAATCTTAGTTTAAAGTCAATCAAGTCTTGACACCTGTTGCACAAAGTAAGTTTGCTTGTGTTTTCAAGCTCAAGAAGGTGGGTTGGTTTTGATATTGTTTCATCACCACGCAACAAAAGTCCAATTTATACTTCTACATTGAGTGCACGTGGTAGGGCCAGCATGTAGCCTTCTCATAGGCTTTATACTCTTCATCATACCCTGACCCACAACTACATGTCACGGCTTAGTTGTGATGATTGTGGGTCGATTGTGATTGTTGTGCATCAGCAGTGTATATTTATGCCTTGTATACATTTACATTTATTACATTTACCATAATGATCTCTTAATGTTCAACAGAGAAGGAAATTGCTCTGACTCTCTTGGAGGACTCTCTCGTGTGATTGGCTGTTTGCTGCATGTATCTGATGCTGCATGTATAAAAAAATAAAAAAATATGTAATTAGATTGATAATTGTATATATTCTGAATTATTACTAAAGACTTACATTCATTACATTTATTACTGAATACTTACATTCACACATTCAGATTTAAGATTATTTTATTAAATTTTTACAACTAATAAAGAGAAAGAAAAAAAAAGAAACACTTCAAACTAGAGAGAGAAAGGGAAAAAAACTATAAGTTAGTAAATGGTCTGACATAAGATACAGTTCTTTAAACTATTTGTTCATGTTCCAGTTTTATGCAATTTGCATAATAAAGTAATTTAATATTATGCATAATATTAGCAAGTTATTCATTCATTCATTCATTTTCCCTTGGCTTAGTTCCTTATTTATCAGGGGTCGCCACAGCGGAATGAACCGCCAACTATTCTAGCACATGTTTTCCGCAGCGGATGTCCTTCCAGGCGCAACCCAATGCTGGGAAACACCCATACACTCTCACATTTACACACACACACACACTCATACACTACGGCCAATTTTGTTTACCCAATTCACCTATAGCACATGTCTTTGGACTGTGGGGGAAACCGGAACACCCGGAGGAAACCCACGCGAACACAGGGAGAACCTGCAAACTCAACACAGAAATGCCAACTGGCCCAGCTGGGACTCGAACCAGCGACCTTCTTGCTGTGAGGCGACAGTGCTTCCCTGTGCAGCCCCTATTAGCAATTTCATATAATGTAAATAAAAAGAAACTATTATTAGAACTCACTGTCTAATGAAAAACATGGCCATTGCATATTGGAGTCCATCCTGATTGCTTCAAAAGGGCAAAGAAGAAAAAAATACCAACGGATTTGCCATGCTAAGCATCCTCTTCAATGATGCGTGCAAATAATATGGTAATATACTTTGGAGATGAACATTTTCCCTCGTTTTATCTCTTTGTATTGTACTGTAATTAAACATGCATACACAAATGCTATACAAGAATAATTATGAGTCAGTGTCTCATGTCAATAGCTCTTAAATGAAGCCTCAGCACATTAAGTCAAACTGTAGGGAGAAATGAGCTTAAAATAGCTTGAATGTAACAGAACAGCCCTGTGAAAAGTCTTTTACTCTGCTAATTACAGCCTAACATGCATTTTATAATTGGAAAGTTTCAAAACATGTTTAATACAGGAGTAATAGATACCCATAATACATTAGGACTGAACCATAAGAAGCAAAAAAAACTTCCAACATTTCATGACATTCATTACAAAACAAGTCAGTAAATTTTCTAAGCTACTTATTACAAATTAATTATATTATTTGAGTATATTTTATATATATGTATTTTACATATCTATATATTATTTAGCTGCCCTATTTTCCAAAACTACCAGATTTATAAAACAAATTTTTTTTAAAGAAAAATAAATATATACAGTTAATATATATATATGCTCCTGCATTTAACCACTAGAGGAGAGGAAAAAAACTCTCTCAAAAGTCTTGTTCTTGACTCTAGGAAGAGTGAGGAAGCTCATTAAGGTGACAGTGCAAAGCAGAGAAGAGGCTGCAATAATTAGAAGATCAGAAGAAGACACTCACACAGCTGCTCTCGCCTGCCGTGGGACCCTCTGCGCTTTCATATTAATTACAGACACACACACAAACATACACACACATGCATATACACTCACACACTCCTGGCACAGACATCTAAAGCACCTTGCTAAAATAAGAACTGCAAATTCATGGTCTTCAGGGTTTCAAGCAAGAGAGGAAAGAAGAGACGTCCTGAGAGAGAGAGAGAGAGAGAGAGAGAGAGAGGGACAGAGCAGAGCAAAATAAAAGCAGTCTGTTATGTGGACTGTGCTTCTCAAAAACATCCCACACCGAAGAGACATCAAGGTATTTTCCAAAACCACAGTCATTCATCCTTAGGTTCCATTACAAACATTTTGTGAAAAAACTTTTTTAATACAGTGATTTCAAAGAGTGACATTTTTGTAAAGTGAAATGAGTGCTGTCTTTGAGAAACTGATAGATTTTCATTCTTGTTTTTTTAATTATTATTACTGAGTTTTGTAACAAACCAAATTCAATCAAGTCTAGCTTACCACAATCAAGTTGTTTAATGTTCTGTCAGACATATACTGTAATATTCTACTATTCAAATGTTACATGTAACATGTAAAAAGGACCTATGCTAATTTACTGCTTAAAAAAAACAAAAATCTTATTATTATCATCAATGGTGAAAACAGTTGTGCTTCTTAGTATTTTTGTAGAAACTGCGATGCTGTTTTAAACACAATTCTATGATGAATAGAAAGTTACAAAGGGTATTTCACACAATAATGAAAATTTATGTCACTATTTACTCTCCATTGACTTGTTCCAAAACAGTTAGATTTTTTTTTATCATTGTTGTATGTTTGTTTGCTTTTCTTTTTTTTCATAGTACTTGTTTTTGCTACAATGGATGTCAATGGTCAAATTTAAACCACACTGAACTAAACTACACTGAACTTCAACTCTAAAATCTGGACTTTACTAAAACTATGTTAAGCTGCTTTGACACAATCTATATTGTGAAAAGCGCTATATTTCCAACCTTTTCCAAAATATCTCTTTTGTGTTCAACAGACAAAAAGGAATTTCCATGTTTGGGTGAACTATAGCTTTATGAGTTTATTTATTTGAAACAAATACTTTGTTTGTTATAAATAAGTGGCTAAAAACTTAACGCTGTAAATATCTTTTATACCTGTGAATCACAAGCTACAAACTATTTCTCTTTAATTACAACATTCTCTTTCATACAGTACAACCAATACTTATCAGACATTTTACATTGCTTTTCTGATATAAATTTAACGCACCTATAAATATATTAATTACTACAAAAATACTCAAACTAAAAGTTTAAACAGTAGCGCATCTCAGCAAAAACTAAAAAATGCATCATTTGATAACACCATTGGTTTTAATCAAGTGAAACATATTTAATTCAACAGAATCACCCTGATTTCATTGAGTTGCACCATCAAAATGGATTTTCAGATTTATAAAGCAAGCAGAAATACCTCTTCTTTTTTAAAATATGCAAAACTACTTTTTTTTTTTACAGTGCAGTTACCAGTGTTGGTTGATTTTTCGCATCTTTCACATCCACCATTGAACTGTACAACTGTAGGTGTAGTAAACCAACATAACAGATGAATACTGACTCAGAAAGAAACACGTGGGAGAATAAAACGCATATGTGTGAGTGTGTGTGTGCATGTGTGTGTGTGTGTGTGTGTGTGTGTGTGTGTGTGTGTGTGTGTGTTTATCAGACAAAGGGAAAAGCAGGAATGTGTGGGGATAAAATGCTTGAGTTGCCCGCATATTGCCTGGGTGCTGGATTTTAGCGGGTGCCAATTGAGCCCAGGCTCCATCTGGCCATGTTAGCACAGGTCTCTGAGGGGAAAACTCCACTGATGAGTCCCTGCTCATTCCAACACTGACAGATGCCTATGGCCAGAGTGAGATGGAGAGCCGGAGAGAGAAAACAGAGCATTTCTCATTACCTAACTAGCGCCAGCAACTTACACAATTACTCATGTGCCAGCTTATGGATTGATGGGAGGAAGACTCAGGTCTTTCTGACAGAAAAACAAAACAAAAAAAGGAGAAATTCTTGGCATAAAAGAGTCTCCCGGTGAAGGGAAAATATCTACCTTTATACTTGATGGCACACAGAGTCATCCAGCATGACAAGCGTTGGACACAAATGCCCTCCTGAAACATCAAGTGCATCTGGCCGAATGAGCTCTCGCTGAAAGCCTGATTCAGCAGCATCTGCCACGTGTGTCAGGAAAGAGAATTACCTACTACTGCAGTGTTTGGGATGACAACATGAGCAAACCAGTGAGTTTCATAGAGCCCTTGGGGTGGGGGAAAAAAGTGTAAATGCCCCAAATCAACATTATGCAAAATGATTTAAATGTTGATTTATAGCATTATAGTACAGTATTTATAGTGAAACAAGATGATGTGCTTCAAGGCAAGTTGTCAGGTTGTGTGTGTTCATGGGCAGTTTAACAAAAATCTACAACATAGGATATATACACACACTTATGTGAATGACACGTTTATTTGAAAAGGGTGAAAGTAAAAACATTTATAATGTTACAGTTTTTTAAAAGCTGTCTTTTTATTATTATAATTTTTTCATCACAATATTTCCAGTTTCCAATGCATTTTAATGTAAATAAATAATAAATGTATTAATTCTAGTTAGCACCATATCTGCTACATATTAAAATGATATTTGAAGAATCATGTGAGAATTCGCCTTTGCCATCACATCTATACATTATATTTTAAGTCAATCAAAAAGAAAACAAATTAAACGATTTCACAATATTACTTTTTTTTTTTTTTTTTTTTTTTTTTTTACAGTTTATTGATCAAATTATAGGAGTTCTTTTTTTTAACAATAAGAAAAAAAAAATCTAGGAACATAGCATTGAAGTTCCCCTCCCGCTGGGGAACGTTACGGTTACTATGTAACCCTCGTTCCCCGAGGGGGTGAACGGAAATGCTATGTTCCTTCGCCCAAAGCAGAAAAACTTCCACTATGGGGAAATGTATGGAAAACGCCACAGCGATTGAACCTTACCACTCCTCCGCTGAGTCAGATGCTGGGGGCCTCGGAGGAACTCTGTAGGGTTCGCTAAATGGGGAACTCAACTGAACAGAGTGAAAAAAGCACACGTATCTCTGTATTAGAGAGAAAGGTGCAGCAAGCGTGTTTCAACACCGTACCGAATTTCCTCATTCACTGGCGTATCCAGCACACGTGAGGAAAATCAGCTCCACTTAAAGATTGTGGGAGATGGTTGAAGCAACCTGAAGCAGCGCTTGCAGGTTCACTACGTAGTCTAAAAAAGAAGCACTGTAGGAACCTTGGGCACCTAGGTGGGCCGGGGTCTCAGGAAACGTGAGAGTGGGCCGGCCCGAATTGCTGGCACACTTTGATGACCGAAATGCCTCCAGATACCCGACCCTCTTGGCCGATGCCAACGCAACCAGCAGAGCTGTCTACCTGGACAGAAATCTTAAGATATTGAGTCGAGTGGATCGAGCAGACCTCTCCTAAGAGAGATCTCCAAGTGGGTATGAGAGGGGGACAGGATGATTAATTATCCAGCGTCTGCGCCTCTGGGAACTAGATGATGAGGCGATGCTTTCCCAGCGTGCCGTTATCCCCGAGTCCTCAGAGCAGGGATGATCGTAACGCCAACACATCAGAGCGGAGGGGGCAGCCTTAGCTCCAGCCAGCTGAAGGAGGATAGCATCACACTGATCTGGCATGTCCGGAGAGAAGTACACCATACAGCGAATAGACTCCACTTTAGGGCGGAGGCATGCCTCGTAGAGGGTGCTCTAGCCTGAGTGACGGTGTTAACCACCGAACCGGTAGGTCACAAAAGTCCTCCGCACTCCATCTATGGACCACACGTGAGGTTCCAGAGATCTGGGTGCGGATGCCAATGGTGCCTATCCCAGAGAAGAAGGTGCTTCTTCAAGGGGATTTGCCAGGGAGGGGCCGTCATGAGCAGAGAGCTGAAATACAGGTCTGATTGAGCCAGAGAGGTGCAATAACAGACCTGCTCCTTGTCCTACCTGACGTTACACCGTGCTGTCCGTCCTGACTAGCATGTGTTTCCTCTCTAGCACCGGTAAAAAACGGCGAAGCGCGAGATACACTGCCAACAGCTCCAGGCAATTAGTATGCCAATGCAACCAGGTTCCTTCCACGGACCCGCAGCTGCATGCCGGCAACACACGGTCCCCCGGTGCGTACTGGAAGCATCCGTCGAACGATAACATGCCTGGACACTTGTTGTAGGGGCACACAGGCCTGTAGAAACGCAGGGTCCGTCCAGAGGCTGAGGGCGCGGCGACACAGCGGAGTGACAGTCACCCTGTGCCCGCGACAAGAGGGGTGGTTCGCCCTTTTGCAAGAGCGAGCCACGATCTTAGCTGCGCAACAGACATGCCACTGCAGTGATGGCATGCACTGCCCGCGAGCACCGCATTAACATGCTGAACCCCCAGACATGCAACACAGTGCTCGTGCCCATCATCCGTGGAAAGGGAACCACCGCACCCAGAAACGCACAGTCAGAACGACGCCTTTAAAAAGACGCGCTGCATGACCGTGTTGCTATTTTAAGAAAATGTGCTTCTTATACATACCGCTCTAGAAGGACCGGACCCAGAGAATGCCCAGGCAAGGGAGAATAGCCCAGCTCGACCGTCTGCCACTGCGTTGTCACCCACTCTGGAACCGGGAGAAACAGCCTGTTTAAACACCGGCAGCTTTCTCGTTCTTTCTCTCTACCTCTCTCGAAAGAGGTTTGGAGGAACCCAAGCACTCTCTCAGTAGCGTGTTCGGCTCTGAAAGCGAAAAGGGGTCTTGCTATGCACGGCTGGCATCTTTATACACGAATAATTGTGATTGCTGCCAGCTGTGTATGCTGACGCCGCCAATTCATTGGCGTTTTATTGGCCTGTTTTATTACTCTTTCAGATGATTGGTTTCTGACGAAATCCCCATAGTGGAAGTTTTTCCACATAGCATTGAAGTTCCCCTCTCCCTCATATTGGAGTGATAGAAACACAAGAAGTGTCTTTTTTTTATTTTCTGACGTTAAATATAGGATCCAAATCCCTCTCATTTTGAGGCCAACCGCAACTTGACATAGGAGTCTGGTTTCCCCGCCCACCGAATTGATTGACAGCCGTTTAATAACATGTCTCCGTAGTAACTCGTGTAATCATATCCACAAGACAAGACGTGCGCAAAGCAACTGGGATAAAACGATCTCTTCAGCTCTCTGTGTTCAGCAGCATCTCAAGAATGAGTTTTACAAGTTTAAAACGTTTCTAAAACAGTGCATGTTTGTAATAAAGATAGTAAAATCTTGTCTTCATTCTTGTCTGATACTGTGCTGCTTATGCGTGAGACGCAGCAGAAGAAGCTACACCCATCACAGCAATAGTGAGCGATCTCTTTGGCTCTGACACACACGTGGGAACAGTGGGCGGGGAGAAGCAGCTCATTTGCATTAAAAACACAGGCACTAAAACAGCTACAAAGTGAAAACAGCTCAAATGACCAATATACACAAAGGTATAATAAATAATCTGATGGGTATTTTGAGCTGAAACTTTACAGGCACATTCTGGAGACACAAAAGATTTATCTTAAATCTTGAAAAAGGGTAAACTAGGTGCCCTTTAAAATCAAAAATATGGCTCAGGTCTCAGAATAAACTTGTAAACTGGATGCCAGCAAGATGAATCCAACTGTGTGGGGGTTTGCTATCTGGAATTGCTCTGTTTTGTGGTGAAGTAGGAAGATCTGCTGCTGGTGATCCACTCTGTTTGAGCGGGCAGGATTCTCCCCTTCTGCTTAATCCATGCTCATTATCACAGCTCGAAAACAGACGGCGAACATCTGCTACTGCTAATGCAATCAGCTACATACTGCCCTACACGTATATTTACCACAGCTCGTGTGCTGACATCTGGAATGAGGACATACACAATGACTGGTAAAAACAGGAGGTGGCAGTTATTTTTCAATTTAACATTTCCTAAGCAGCAGAAAAAATGTACCACACTTTGGTACTATACAGTAGCATACTGTTACAATATTGCAATATTAACATGATTACAATAATACCCTGATAAGAACGTACAAAATAAACAGAGTTTTTGATTACTTTAACATGTTTACAGTCACATTCGAAGTAAACAAATTGAATAAAGATTCAAAGAAAACACAAATTGAATTAAAATTGACTTATTGTCAAAATGCATTCAAACATAAACCACACTATTACTGCTGTGTAAGAGTTTTCACTGTATTTTCTGACAGGATACACATACACGGCTGTAGTCATGTAATGAAGGCGAAGCACAAAAAAGAGTTTCCATGTGCAGTACATTTATTAAATCCAAACAAGAACAAGGGAAACAGGGAAGGGACAGGAACAGGAACATGAGACAGGAAAATTTACCAACATAAACATTCATTCAGTAACTAACAACAACTTAATGGATCTGACAGGCTTTATACAAAATAGCTGACAAGATAACAACATAAAAAGAGGGGCGGAGATATTAACTGCGGCAACTAAATTGGGAAACCATCAAACGAGGGAGTGGCACAGGAGATCAACACACGAAACACTGAAAAACAAAACAAGGCCATGTTCACATGGTATTTTTGTAAACATAGTTTTTCCTCCATTTAAAAAATAATCTCATCCATACATGGTTTTAAAAATCTTTGTTGACATAAAAATGGGAAAAACTCCCTATGAAGCACTGTCAAGAGCATGCCAAAGCAACAGGTGGCGATATACTCCTAAACGTAAAGTCATGTTGGCCAATTAGAAGCATCAAAAAATGATTATTATTGTTTCCAGTTGGTTGTCAACATGGCACACCAGCATTTGCACAGACGCGAGTGAACAACAGAGATTGCGGTGCACAATTTTGATGTCACACAAAAGAAATGATGACACAGACAAGCCAAAAACACCAGTTTTGCTGGCTACAAGACTACACAGCATTCTTGAAAATCTTCATCCTGACAAGAGTTTTCAAACAGTTTCGGTTTCAGTGACCTGATACTGTGTTTGCATGGAACGAATTGATGGTAGAAAAAGTTCTGGTTTTGAAAACATCCATGTTTGTGTGAAAACCGTTACACAGTAATAGTGTGATTTAAGGTGTGTACTGTACATACACTTTGACAATAGATCACAAACAGTGCCCAAAACACAGCATTCTGGATCAGTATTGTGACAACTGAATCAACAGATTGACAGTTGTATCCGCCATCATCTGTTTGCACAAATAGCATGACAAATAATTAACTGCTCTTTTCCGATATACCCAAACTGAATATGGCACCATAACGAAGACAAACTGTATGCTGATGAATGAAATTCTAGAGGGAACGTTGGATTGCATTGCTTCAGCCAATAATTCATCTATGTACTTTAAAGTTACCATGAAACAGAAGTTAAGATTGTCTGTTTTTTTCCCATATCATGATGTACATCCAATTGAAATGGTCCTGAAATGAAAAAAAAAAAAATGAAAAAAAAAGTAGAGCAGTGCATGATTTTGTCCTTTGGGAAAGAAACTATTTGGATCATTGGAATATGGGTGTTGCTACAGTAACAAAATGAAAGAAGATTGATGAATGAAGATGAAGGATAAAGGCAGAGCAGAAACGAGACATGCCCTGCTAGCCCTGCCCTCGGGGCATCCCATGTGACCAGATTTCGAGGGGGCAGGGAAGGTTATGCTATTTGATAAAAGATTATGAGGGCAAATAATTTTTTTCTCAACAATGAATTACACAGATATAACAATCACTACTATATAAATATAAACATAAGACGAGCAAATTTAGATTTCATGATGACTTTAATGTGTAAAACTGGAACATGAAAAGAATATTCCAAAAGCAACTCATTCCAGGTAAATTACTGGATTGCTGATGTCCACATAAACACACACACTGTCTATGTGCATTTATAGAGCGTCTGTGTGTGGATAAGGAAGTTTATGGAAAGCAGCTGCAGTATCTGGGACGAGGAGACACTCCCTAGAGCTCTAAGCACCCAGTCTGTTTACCTGCTCTGGATTTGGTATGATTAAAAGAAAGCGAGAGGACAAGACACATGAGAGAGAGAGAGAGAGAGAGAGAGAGAGAGAGAGAGAGAGAGAGAGAGAGAGAGAGAGAGAGAGAGAGAGAGAGAGAGAGAGAGA
>CAIGQV010003909.1:22811640-22837500 GCA_903798115.1 Danio jaintianensis
AGAGAGAGAGAGAGAGAGAGAGAGAGAGAGAGAGAGAGAGAGAGAGAACAGGGTCCTTAACTGACTGTACCACAGACAGTGGGAATAAGTACATATTTGGACAGAGTTATCAACTAGATCTGTTCTCTTTCAGTGCATTCACTGTTAAACCACTAGCACCTCTATCAGATCACAGCCAAATTACACTTTATATAAAAAGGAACAAGAGTACTAATATATTTTCACAATCCAGTAAATTGTATAACATTATAAATAATTATAGATGGGTACAAGACAGCTCTGAAAAATACAGTAACGCAATTGAAGACCCCCAAATAGGTTTACTTTTGGATGAATTTATGGAAAATAGTTATCCTCCTAATGGAGATGGTGTTAATCTAGCTGTAGAAAACATAAATTACATATTTGATTATTTGGCAACGATATCTAATATTAAAACTACTAAGAAAACTTTTAAACAAAAACAAGAGAATGAAAAATGGTATGACTTTGATTGTAAAACAATAAGTAAAAACTTAAGACAACTAGCAAATCAAAAACACAGACAACCAGAGAATACAGATGTACGTCTTCGGTACTGCGAGGAGCTTAAAAAATATAAAAACACAATCAGAAAAAAGAAAGAAGAGTACATCCAGAAACAGCTCAAAACAATTGAAGAATCTGTGGATTCAAGCAATTTAAGGGACAACTGGAACCTCCTTAATAAAAAGAAACATGAACAGCTAACAATACAAAATGGAGACACCTGGAAAAAACACTTTGAGAAACTGTTTAGTAAAATAAACATGAGTACGGAACAATCGCATATATATAATAAGTTAACCCATACAGAGCAAATATTTGGCAAATACCAAAATCCGTTAGACTACCCAATCACAGAAAAAGAGCTAGCAGATAAAATACAAGTCCTACAAACAAAAAAGGCAAGTGGTCCAGACGGTATCCTTAATGAAATGATTAAAAACATAAATCACAAATTCCAATTGGCTATAATGAAACTGTTCAATTTGGTTCTGAGTGTTGGTCATTTTCCTGACATATGGAATAAAGGATTAATAACGCCCATATTCAAAAGTGGAGACAAATCAGACCCTAACAATTACAGAGGCATCTGTGTGAGCAGTAATCTGGGGAAGCTGTTCTGCAGCATCATCAACACCAGACTCATAGGCTTCCTTACAGAGCACAATGTCCTCAGCAAAAGTCAGATTGGGTTTCTGCCAAATTACAGAACATCAGACCATATCTTCACCCTTCAGACTCTGATTGACAAATACGTCAATCAAAACAAAAACAAAATATTTGCTTGCTTTGTAGATTTTCAGAAAGCGTTTGATTCAATTTGGCATGAAGGTTTGCGGTCTAAACTTCTAGAATCAGGTATTGGCGGTAAAACATACAACATTATAAAAACAATGTATTCCAACAATCAGTGCGCAATTAAAATTGGAAATAAGCGAACAGAATTCTTCACTCAGGGACGGGGTGTGAGACAGGGCTGTCCACTGTCACCGACCCTCTTCAATATTTACATCAATCAATTAGCAATGCTCCTAGAGCAAGCAGATACGCCGGGTCTCACACTATACGACTCCAGTGTGAAGTTCCTGCTGTTTGCAGATGATCTGGTGCTGCTGTCGCCAACAGAAGAGGGTCTACAGCAGCAGCTGGATATCCTGCACAGCTTCTGTCAGACCTGGGCCCTGACCGTTAACCCAAAGAAAACCAAAACCCTAATATTCCAGAAAAAACCCAGATGTCAGGGAAAGAAATACAACTTCACCCTTGGTATGACAAAAATTGAACCTGCCACAAGCTACACATACCTTGGGTTGAAAATAAGTGCTAATGGAAGACTAAATTTGGCTGTGAATGAACTGAAAGAGAAAGCAAGAAGGGCTTTTTACGCCATTAAAAAATCAACACAAATAGAAATTCCAGTTGGAATCTGGCTCAAAATTTTCCAGTCAGTGATTGAACCTATAGTGCTATACGGGAGTGAAGTGTGGGGTCCTCTCCTCAGTCATGAGTTTGATAAATGGGATAAAAATCCAATTGAAAGCCTACATGCAGAGTTCTGTAGGAGCATCCTCAGGGTACAGAAGAACACGCCCAGCAATGCATGCAGGGCAGAACTAGGCCAGTATCCTCTACTCATGCGCATTGAGAAACGGGCCGTCAAATTTTGGAAACATATAAAAATGAGTGACCCCAACTCTTATCATTTTAAAGCCCTCAAAAACCAAGAAATGGACACTGAAAAAAGCCCCCTGATTCAGATGGTCCTGAAATTGCAAACACAAACCAACATAGCAAATATGACTAACAGCAGGCAGCATCAGGACACGGACATGCTCATCCACAGAACTAAAGCCAATCAAATGATAAATGCACGAAAAGAAGAGTATCTGATTTACTGGAATGAAGCAGCAGGGAAACAAAGTAAACTTCAATGTTATTTAGACTTAAATAGAGATTATACGACAGCAACATATCTGAGTGCAGTAAAGGACAGTAAATTAAGAGCAACACTGACCAAATACAGGCTGAGTGCTCACAGTCTGACTGTAGAGACGGGCCGATACAGACAGAACTGGCAACCCAGAGAGAGCCGCATCTGCCCACACTGTGCCCAGGCAGAGGTAGAGACGGAGGAACACTTCCTCACCCGCTGCACAAACTATCAGCACATCAGAGAAACATTCTACCCCAAACTCCAGAGCATTTACCCTCAATTCACTGCAATATTTACTAGGGGAAAAAACTGACTGTGTCCTTCTAGCGGCACAATACATTAATGCCTGTCACAAAAAGAGAGAGGAGACCAATAAAAACATCAGTGATGCGCTTGCAAACACACACACACACGCACACGCACACACACACGCACACACACACACACATCTAGATTATTATAAATGAATCATTGTAAATATACTGATTATTTTTGTTTTTATTACTGTTTTATTCTAAAATGTTGATCGTTAAATGTACAGTGTATTCTGATCTATTATTATATATATATATAATATGATATAAATGAATATGATATATTGAATAATATGATATATTGAATAATAATATGATATATTGAATAATAATAATAATATGATATATTATTTATTTAATTATTATATGTATATATCTTTTTTTTTTTTTTTTTTCATTACTGCTACTATTACTACTACTATTTACTGTGTTTACTGATTTATTTATTTTTTTTTGTAAATATATGTATGTTCTTTTATTTTATTTTTTGGATGTAAACTTTATAAATGCTTTGGCAATACATTTGTAACATTTGTCATGCCAATAAAGCAATTATTGAATTGAATTGAATTGAGAGAGAGAGAGAGAGAGAGAGAGAGATTCTGAAGAGCTCTAATAACATGTTCAGCACAATTAATGCTTAAAACCAGAGGAGTCCTAATATGCAGACACATTATTTATACACTTGATATAAACAGAATAGGATATAACAGATCTTAAATTATTCAATGTAAAAGTATGTGTAAACAAACACTAAAAGCCTCTGGCTCTATAGTCAGTGCTGAAAAACTATTAGACTCCAAGTTAAACTGAAACTATTTGCATTTGAAATGTGAAGAATACAAACAAGCAACTTTTTTTAACAAGCACTTTCGTATATTTTATTACATTTCATTATAAATCATCTGACAGTTTAAGTCCAATGAAATGGCATAATCTAAAGGATATTTTAAAAGTAAAATATGAGTAATATATTCTGACTGATTTTATTTCTTGCATTAAAATGTTTATAGATGTGCTCATATAACAGTCAGGATTCAAGCTTTCAGCATGCTAATGGTTAGTTCTTTAAAGACCTTTTTTTCTGTGCTACAGTATAACATGGTGGTTTGCTATAATATATGTGGCTAGACACTTGCTCTTTTGAGCTGCTGTTCTGCAATATTTAGCAGCTAATATAATGAGTACAAATATAGCCTATGTACGGAAGCTTGTTTATTTATTTTTATTAATAACTTTTATTCATTTTATTAAGTCTAACACAGTTGTACATAAACACTATACAATTTCTTTTTTTCTTCAGAATTTCTAATTTGTATCTCACAATTTTAAGTTACACACTCTTACATCTCACAATTAATAAAGACAGAAACACAGTTACAAAGGGAAATAAAGTTGCAATTATGTGATGTAAAGTCTGAAAACAAAAGTCTTTTGAGAAGTGAAAACTGAAATGTAAACTTTTTTTTATCCTTTAGTGGAAACCGGCTTCCATAAATTTTACAGAAGTATTATGTTTTGTAGGTAGTCATGATTGTTTGTTATGTGTGAACATATTGTAACAAACTAATAAGTGCACATTTACACAACAGATACATAATTATGCCAATAGGAGGTAACAAATGACTGCATTCATGAGCAAACCACAGGATCAAACTCAACTGAACCGATTTCTGGAAAACATTGTTTCATATTCTGGAACACAACTGATGACTAAGGGTGCTACTTCCCTCTCAGACATACACTTGTGAACTTCTCTGAGCACTTCCACTAAGAAGAATTCCTGACACCATTTTGAAGAACTTCGCTTCGTCAAGTGCACGGGGAAAGTTTACACTGTATTTAACAGACTCTCGACCCTTCGATTTTGACTGAGGGACTGATTGTGCTCATATCTACACTTCAGGCCAATTCATATAACACAATGCAATGCAACGTGACTGTTACAGCACACAAATCTAGTTTATGATCTATTCACTTTCTAAAGTAAAAATCCCCTGTGCACATACGGTTCTACATTTGCTATTTTTAGTTAGGCTGTCCCATAAGTATTTAAACAAGTATTCTTATTACACAGCTCTCTAGAATACTTGATTCTGATTGGTCAATCATGACTTCTAAGATATGCTATCTCCGATAACAACTGCTAAAACTACTAATACAGGCTGATCTGTGTACTCCAAATCACCTTGACCTTTAGTGATATTTTGATATGTTTATCTGTTATCTGTTCTTGACTGTCTAGATTTAGTAAAATATTACAGCTCAGATGAATATTTTTGTGTCTAATTGTTTAGTTTTTTGGCAAGAAGCTGTGTAATAAGTGGGATAATGTTCATCTAGCTAGTTATTTTTTGCAGAATAAAGCCCTTTAGTCTTATGCAATATCTTCTGATAAAACTGTTGGGCTTAATCTGCAAAAACAACAGCCTAGATGCACATTATCCCTTATTTATAGACTGAATATGCTAAACACATGTATGACATCAGTGGTTTCACAAAATCAAGTTTTGCAGTTTATACGGAGACAATGATGGTGCGCTTAAAAAAAATGCTGTGCAAATGCTTATATTTTTAGATCTCCAATGTATTTTCTTAAATGAATGATTTACTGTTATAGTTGAAAATTGTGACAAATAAATGGCTCTATGGTTAAAAAAAGCTGTCAAACACAAGACACTTCAATTTGCTCAGAGATGTTTAATGGTTAAGTCGGCTGTTTGAAACAGTTTGAAACATTTAGGCAAATAGAAAAAAAGAACGAATGAAAACCACAGAGCTTTATGTTACTACAATATTTTAGGAATATATTTCAAAGCACTGTACAGATGACATTTGTTTTGCACATTATTGAAAGCTTTTTCCTCAAGAGACTGTCACACACAGCTGGAGATTCAGACATTGCTAGAGACAATACAGAAATCCAGAGCCACATGCACCTTCACACAAGCACTGATAAAAGCCCTTCATGCATCATAAATTGGTTTCCTTCGCCGATAACAACTTTTATCCTTGACTGGTGTTTTTACTGTAATATGAGTGCAGCTGACTGTGCCAACAACATTTATAGAACCAATGATCACCATATATTTTCAAGTCTTTACAAATGCTTCTTAGAAATACCAACACAAGAGATTCTGTGTAAAGTCTCTTCTGTGAATATTCACAAGAATTATACAGCACATGAGGTGGCAGGATGCTTAATCTAGATATGTTTTTATGAACATTCCTGTGACCAAACTTTTGATATTCATTTACAAATACAATTGGCAGGAGCGGCGCTATGTTTTTATATGTGCTTCAGAGAGGTAATTCCGCAAAAGCCACATAGACGAGAGAACTAAAGTGCATAAAATGAAATGTTTTTTTCTTTTTTTATGCTTTGTTACCCATCAATTGCTTCCGATTCGATCCCAAGGTGCTAGATGTGTTTATATGTTCATATCTAAGCCTTTTAAGAGCTTTTGCGAATGTATCAAAGGTAATTTACACTGCATGCCTGGGTCTTATTGGCAATAAAGGTATTCCTTTTCAGTGGCTCAGGAAATATTACAGTAGTAAAGACTGTTTTGGAGAAGTGCCAGCGAGTGAAATTAGAGCGGTATTTAAAAAAAGCTTAAAAATCGACGGCTGCCCACTGCCACTAAAAATGTGCCGTGTGATGTTTTAGAATACAATAAAAACAAAAAAGTAGTATTAATAAAAAGAAGAAATAATAATGTAAAAAAAGAATGTTTTTCTTCAACTAAAAACGATAATAATAATAGTAATATTCAAACTACTTCTACTAATATAAGTTTATAGCACACTGAATTTTCTAGAGAAACGCTTCATAAACCTTAAGAAATAAGGTGTTTACATTACACATCAAAAGGACAAAGTCCATCTGGCACTATATAGTGGAGTTCACATTAATACTTATCCAGAAAGTGCTGAATGTGCACATATTAACATGAAGATAAAAAGAAAGGCTGTTTCCACCTGAGTTTCTGGGAATCACGCAGGGAATTTTGAAAGGCAGAGGGCAAAAATAAAGGCTGCAACCTTCAAACAAATAAACAAGGTTGAAAGAGAAAAGCACCACGTTCTATGGTAATTCAACTGTTTAGTCAAAAGCCTTTTCATTTCAAATAGACTGAGGTGTGCAGACCGAGC
This sequence comes from Danio jaintianensis, assembly GCA_903798115.1. NCBI lineage: Eukaryota > Metazoa > Chordata > Actinopteri > Cypriniformes > Danionidae > Danio > Danio jaintianensis. The sequence goes on from CAIGQV010003909.1 coordinate 22,818,568, forward strand.
AAATAAACGAGTGCTGACCAATGTTTATTCTCCCTGACTGATACCAAGATGAAACTGCCCTTGGTAGGCATCTGCCCTCACAGCTCTGAACTTCCCGTCAGATTCTTTTGTTGGATTCTTAAAAACTGACATTCCTGTTTGGATAAAAAAAAAATCCATTACATTCATCTGCCAAGGTTCATTTGCTCATGTTTCTCCTTGGCCTTCCGTATCCCAAAGGAGATTCTTCTTCACTTGTTCTATGAAATAACCTTCTCTCTAATGATCTAGCATGACCTTAGCCAGGTTTAATTAAATAATAAATGGCCTGATTCCTTTCAGTGGAGTCTCTGGCCGATGTGAAGCTCTGCGAGTGTCCGTTTCCCACTCACAGTGCAGCTTTCCAGCAGACAGTGACTAACACAACACCTATAAATGTCCTTTATGAGCACAACACTATTGATGTGGGTGGCTAAACTAATGGAGCTACCCGCTTTCTGCAGCTAGTAATGGCCGCTGTAGATTTAAAAGCAGCATTTATTGGTATCAGTATCAAAATATGTTCCAAACAGTTTAAGGAAAAATACAGTACAATGAAAGTGTAACGTTGGAGTAAAAAGTTTTGACAAATGATGTTGGCACAGCAAGCTGGTGATCCGTTTAATATTTTATGTACGCGTGTGTGTTTGTGTGTGTGTTTGTCTGTTAGCAGTGTGCTGTGAATCTCAGACTGCCCATTTTGCAGCTGAAAGAGATTCCGTTTTTCTCTAAGCAGCTCAGAGTCCTATTGCTGCCCCACAGCCAGATTTCCAGTCCTTTTTTCAAATGTAATGGATGACTGGAGGAGGCTTTAGAGCCACATGCTACAGCCAAACACTCAGAAAGGCCATTGAATCCCTACTGAATGTCAGGCCAAGTGTTTTCAGGCTTTAGGGTGTTAGAGCCGCAAGTCGTCTGCTGTTTTCTGCCATTTAAAGCTAATGCTAGTGCTAAATCTGTAACATTGTAGTACAACATTGTATTTGTTTTGGCAAACAAACAAACAAAAGATAGTAAATTAAAAGTTAGAAAGTAAATTAAAAAGATAAGTAAATTAAATTAATGCATCACAGGCATAACAAATATTTTTAAATACACCAAAATAGAAATAAATGATTGACTGATTGATTGATTGATTGATTGATTGATTGATTGATTGATTGATTGATTGATTAAATGTAGCCAATTAAGAACAAGAATAAAAACTGATATGTGTTTGTGGTGTTTATAAGTAATATATTGACTTATTGTTACCATTACAGTTTTTCTCTTTGGTACATTTCTTAGATCAGAATGGAAATTTGCAAAACTGTAAGTATATTTCTCAAAACAACTAGCACAAATAGCAAAACATCACGGGTTACATGCAAAAGCCAGTCTCTTGCTCAAAATCCTTAGTTCATCTCTCAAAAATAACTATCTGTGTGTTCATCAACATGTCAGTGCTATCAAAACGACAAGTCCTTGTGTCACTGTGTACAGATAAGACAGTCAAATTACTTAGTCATGTTGTCAATATAAGAACAAACTTTGGAGGAATGTTCTGATGTAAAATATGGCTACAGTTTTGATGACAAATATATTATAATTTTTGCCTACACCTTAGTATTTGTGGAAGTTTGATTGCAAGAGACAAGATTCACATTTATGCTTTTACTGTTTGTACTCTAATTTGTTGACAGATCATGTCATTGCAATACAGAAAGAAAAAGACAGCACTGCACAAAAAAAAGTATAAATGTGAACATAGGCCAATCTTCTTTGATATGCACCTACGTTACAAAAGTCAACATTTACCAGGAAGAAATTTACCAATTCAGCACAGAAAAAAAAGTCTGATGGAAATGTATAGAAAAATGCATGATGACAAAATATTGACAACTTGTTTCCCATGTAAAGACTTATCCTATGAACCAATTCCTAAATGTTGTGGGAGGTTAAACTATTCAACAGAGACCATTATAATACATTTTGATCAACTTGACATAAGCAATTGATAATGTAGGAAACATCAGAGGATTGTATATAATCAATTGCATGGATTTACTGTACCAAAGCATTTGCAACTTGTTCTAAGAAATGAGAAACTGCTTTTTTTATGTGCACAAGTGACACAATGATGTGAAGATTGAACAGGTATTTTAATGTGTATTTCAATTCTGATGTGAGAAATGTACCAAAGCGACTGAGAAATGTCTGTGTTTGCATCTCTATATACATAATATATATTTAATATTCATATATATAAAAACAAACAGACAGGCAGAGAGAGAAAATATTTTCTAGCATTTACTCTCATTAGCAGCTGATCTAATATGCAAACCAAATGACTTCCATTAGGCCTGGCTTCATTAGTGTGCTGTGCTCCTCTGTGCTCCTCACAGGCCACTGGACTACAGGCTCCGCTGGCAGTTTTGTCTTAGCTCTTGCCACCTGGTTACCAAGGAAACAACCTCTGTAGCACATGGCCAGTGTTCTATCGACAAATCAGCCTCAAGAAACGTGTCCACCATCTTGTTGCTGTCCGTTTTATTTGAACAGGAGCTGCTCCAACACCGTTAATGATGTCAGTGGTCGCAGGACTCGGAGGCCACAGATCACTACACAGCCAATAATGTGCTTATCAGCTTCAACTAGTCAATCAGACGAGATTTGTAGCTGCAAATGAGGACACCATCCTTATTACAGACCAATTCACGTTAAATGAAGCACATTCAGTGTGCACAGGGATCCATGTCTTTCTCAAAAAAAGCTACATTGTTTCAGTGAACTTTTTAGTTTTATTTGTTTACATTAGTTTGACTACATTAGTTAAAGAACAAAGAGTGAACAGAGAATTTAATAATCTTAATGTTTATTTCAACATACACTATAACCTTTTTAAGAGACAAAATAGTACCTGTTAATATCAGTGCACTGTGAACTGTCTGAATATACTGAAGAAATATAAACTAACAAAGGTTATCACATGACTCCCTAGAGTACTTGATTCTGATCGGTCAGTGACAGTCACAGATTTTGGAGGTGTGCTATTCCCCGATATGACATGACTCTTGATACTACTTGATTCTGATTATTCTGATTATTCAGTGTTGTTCCCTGTAGTTACATGACTTTCTGGAATACTTGTTTCTGACTGGTCAGCCACAACATTCAGAGGTGCCTTATATGAGAAATATCACACAAAGGGCAGTGCAGTATGGTTGTATATCAACACTGCTGTGATTCGCAGGCCGAGCTCCATACGTAAACACAGCTGTTCATGGTTGTCAATGTTTTTATCATTCATTGGCTGGAAAAAATAAAGAAATATGAAAGTGACTTCAATAATTTTGTTCCTCTGTGTTGATAATTGAGGTGCATATTTTACTTCGTAAAATCAGAAAAGCAACTATTCATTTGGGTTGTTTTATTTTCTTCTATTTTTTCATCTATTCAGTTCATTCATTCATTCACTCATTCATTTTCCTTTGGCTTAGTCCCTTTATTATTCAGTGGTCGCCACAGTGGAATGAACCGCCAATTTATCCAGCATATGTTTTACACAGCGGATGCCCCTCCAGCCACAACCCAGTACTGGGAAACACCCACACACTCCTGCACTCACACGCATACACTACGGCCAATTTAGCGTATTCAATTCACCAATAGCACATGTCTTTGGACTTTGGGGGAAACCGGAGCACCCGGAGGAAACCCGGGGAGAACATGCAAATTCCACACAGAAGCACTAACTGACCCAGCCAGGGCTCGAACCAGCGACCTTCTTGCTGTGAGGCAACACTGAGCCACCGTGTCAGCCCTATTCAGTTAATTATTTAATTTAATCATATACAATCTTTACTGATACTTCTTGTCATGAGTAAGTGGTAAGATAATATCTGAAGAGTTTAAAAGTTACTGGTGTAACTGTTGTGAAGCAGTAATGTTCCATTGATACTGTATGTGCCTTAATAACACTTGTTGGATTTGTGCTGGTCAGATAAAGTCTGAGCACTGGAAATACTCAGTTACGATTATTTAATTAACTCATTCTTTATCATCCTTACTTCATATTTCTGCTCTTCTCTTGCTTCCTCAGCCTACTGATTTAGTCTTAAACAGTATTTGATTTGTTTTGAGAATTGGATAGCTCTGCTGGCTCATTGTCCAGATACCTGGAGAAGCAGACATTTTCTGACCAGACATTTTCTTACTTATATAGTGGGAATCAAAATAAAATTGCATCATTATTAAAACATTATATTTATTATTGTTGTGATCATCCTTGGTGTGAACAGGCCTTTAGTCTATAACACGTTTGAGCTAAACTTGGTGCAAATGTAACACTTTTTTTTCTTTTAATATGGCAAAGTCAGCATTGAAAGCTCACTTATTTACATATAGTACAGTTTGGTGCAATCGGTGCCATTTTGCAGAAATAGTACCCTTGGAAATAGCAAAAACATTATCCATCTATGGAAGTCAGTTTAAGCGGGAATAAAGTCACATTACAGGATATAAAGATAATTTGGAGAAATAAAGTCCCAATAGCAAAAATTGATTTCTATACCTGTCTGATTATATGTTGCACAGATTATATGTGCAACATCCATGCACACTCATTCACACACATACACTACGGACAATTTAGCCTACCCAATTCACCTATACCACATGTCTTTGGACTTGTGGGGGAAACCGGAGCACCCGGAGGAAACCCACGCCAACACGGGGAGAACATGCAAACTCCACACAGAAACGCCAACTGACCCAGCCGAGGCTCGAACCAGCGAACGTGCTACCCACTGCGCCACCGTGCAGCTCTATTCTCAATTATCAAATTCTTAAAAACAAGAATATGATGAAATTCTACAGGGTATAAAACAACTGCCAATACATGCGTTATGAGATCCACCAGAGATATAACATTATGCATGTAAGAGTTCGAAAACACACACTCTCTAAATCTATCATAATGCATCATAAATGACATCCACGCATTGAATCATATGTGTTTCGGTGCTGCGGGTCTCAGCAAATGTCCTCTTTGCTGCTTTGGAACACTGCATATGCAACGCGCATAGCATAAGTATCTATTTAGATGCAAATAGGCAGCACAGAATCTTCTCTGCTCATCTGTGTATACAGCTCATTCATGTCAGAGAACTTCACTGTTGCATTTTCTTCTTCTCAGGACAGGAACCTAAACAAAGCATTGTCCCTGACAAAAAGAAACACATACATATAGAATGGTCTATTACGCGCCTCACCTTGACTAGACAGAGAACAAAAACATATTCAAAAAGTAAAGATGACAGCAAAGCACGTTCATTTACAGGTTAAGCCCCTCAACAGAATTATGATTTGTAGGTACTTTCTGTCATCATGGCAAGAGCCCCATAAAGGCCAAACAATCAATCAAAGCAAGTACAATCAAGGACAGTTGTAACTCTCCAGAGAGGAAACACGCAATTCTTGCACTGATTGGGAGAAACAAGGGCTACAAAGTCAATTCTCTGGTCAAGCAAAAGTGTGTGAGGATTTACACTGAAAATCCTCTGATAACTATGACCTCTCAGGCCATGGGAGGGGTTTTATTTGCATTCGTCTGTGGGGGTTTAGCGTGCTGAGGATTTGTGATGGTGTGCTGAAAGGCTGCATTGTTGCAGAGGGGGCTGTTAATTACTAGGATTAATTGATGTTTTGATTTACGTGTAAATAGGGGAAGCTGTCAGTACTTGACACCCAGGGAGAGATGGCATGAAAGTGGATTAGCGTTGTAGGAGCACCCAGGCTCTCATTAAGCATCAGCATTCTAATGTAATGTAATGAGGAGCAGCTTAAGCAGGCTAATGCTCGGGCTAAAATATTATCTTTTTTATAGCATGCTAAAGTCATTACCTACATCGCTGTTGCCATAGTTACTGGACGACAGGTAACTGTTGCATTATCCATGTGAAATGTTGTAGAAAATGCTATGTGATGTGTGCGGTGCATGGAGAGGGCACACAAGGAATCTTCAGAAGGAAAAACATAAAAAAGTGAGATACATGGGACACCCCCATGGCATATGCTCTGCAGGTGGGCCCACAAAACTGTGCGGGTGCTCCTTCATGGCTTTATGGAGCAATTCGATTATGGTTAAATCTGCCTAGAGCTTTTTGAACAGACGCATCTGAACTGTAAATGTACCATTTGTTTATGCAGATGAAGCACAAATGAATTCACACACATTCAAAATTCACCAGGTTTGCTATTCTGGAAGAAACTAAATGTGTATATCCTCTATATATCTTCAGAAACCATAATGCACTATAAAAAAGAGATTAGCTACTTTACTTAAAAAAATTGAATATACCCGTTGAAACTTGGAACTGTTCAGTTGAATTCACTGTTATAATTATGTACATAGTTCATTTACTTAATCCTTGCCTAAGGCAACAAGTTTACTTACCTTTTTAAGTAAAGGCAACTAATTAGTTTTTACAGTGTATGCTGAATCGGTGCTGCTAAACAATTTCATGTTATCAATGTTGTAAATAATTTAGCTACATATATACACTACCAGTAAAAAGTTTGGACATTTTAAAATTGTGTTTGGAAATATTACAATTTAGTTTGGAAATATTAAAATGGTGATATACTGTCAGCTCTGAGAGTGCACTGCCTCATGCAACCCACAGTGCTGGGAAAAACCCACACGCTCTCCCATTCACACACTATGGCTAATTTACTTTATGCAGTTTATTAATACTGTTTGTCTTTGGACTGTGGGGCAAACCAGAGCACCCAGAGGAAACCCACATAACATGTAAACTTCACCACACAAAAAGGCATTCTGGTTTAGCCATTACTCAAACCAGGGACCTTCATGCTGTGATGCAACCGTGCTAACCACTTGGCCACCCTGAAAATAAATACAATCCTGTATAATAAAAACAGTAATATTGTACAATATTATTTCAATTTAAAGTAACTGTTTCCTATGTAAATATATTTTCAAAACTACCTTTTCTACATCACTACTCCAGTCTTCAGAGTCATTAAACAATTTGAGCCTTTCCAAACTTTTGACTGGTAGTACACAGTATGCTTAGACACATTTTTCTCCTTATTTGAAAAGTAGCAGATTTTGACATACTGTACAAGTTTTACATCCAAAAGCAACGATAAGTAGATGTTACTGACAGATCTAACATTTAAATTACCAAAGCTATTCTGCTGTTTACAATTTGTACATTGCAGACATGTATAAAGATTATTCACAGAAAAATCACAACAAAGAGAATACTATTAAGTTGTTCATTCATTCATTCATTTTCTTTTCGGCTTAGTCCCTTTATTAATCTGGGGTCGCCACAGCGGGATGAACCGCCAATTTATCCAGCATATGTTTTACGCAGCGGATGCCCTTCCAGCTGCAACCCATCACTGGGAAACATTCATACACACTCATTCACACACATACACTACGGACAATTTTAGCTTACCCAATTCACCTATACCGCATGTCTTTGGACTTGTGGGGGAAACCAGAGCACCCGGAGGAAACCCACGCGAACACGGGGAGAACATGCAAACTCCACACAGAAATGCCAACTGACCCAGCCGAGGCTCAAACCAGCGACCTTCTTGCTGTGAGGCGAACGTGCTACCCACTGCGCCACCGCGTCGCCCTATTAAGTTGTTATATTTGTCAAAATAAAAACACTTCTATCTATCAGCAACACCGTTTCACTGTCTAAACAAGTTCTTGTGTTTGACAGCACTACTTATGAATGGGGCCCCATGATAGTTCCTGGGGGCTCTCAAGATTTGCAGTGAGCTGTTTTGCTTTTATAAAGAAAATATAGAGGCAGAGAACAAAACTATAATCATGTTAGGCCAAGTGATACAGAGATTATTTTCCTGTCACTTATAACACCTGTGCTGTCAGCTGATTCAAGCAGATGCTGTTTTTAACCTTCTGAAAGGCCCTTTTTTTTCTTTATTTATTTATGGGGATTTTGCCTTTTGTTTCAGGAGAGATGAGAGACGGAGGAGTCCGGTGGAAGATGTAGGGGAAACACCTCTGCTCCACATCTATAACACCTTCAACAACGCTTTGAGGTATAGTTATGATACATAAACAACAGGAACATCTGCCTTTCACCGCCTGGCAGAGCACTAACAAACCACAGAACAAAGGGATTGTGCCAAGGAAGGAGAGCGTATGCTAGAAAAGACAATGAAATGTAATCAAGGGCAAAATTGCAGAATGATTCAGTGCTTGCTGTGGCTTCCCAAGTGAACAAAGTAAAGGCTTCAAATCAACCATAAACAATGTTTTCATTGCCTAGCGTATTCATTTAATGATTTGATACATCCATTTGCATGAAACAATTCCAACAGTTTTCACATGCTCAGCTACAGATGTTTGTTTTTTTTCACAAATAAAATGAAATGTGTCCCTTTCAAAATATGAAATGAATGTGAGATGAATGAATAAACATAAATATAAAATTGACAATCAATGAATCGCCCTTACATAAACACTCTATTTTAGTGTAAGAAGAACATAATACACAGGGAAAGAAATAATTGTGGTGGTCTGCCCTTGTTCGTTTTGTACATTTCAATCAATAGCAGCCACCAGCAGACACAAGGAATGTTTTTAGTTGTGCTTTTTTATTTCATGGACACTGTAAAAAGCTGTGTTAAAAATCAATTCACCAGACAAATAAAGCTGAATTATTCAAACTAAAGAACATTTTTAAATCAGACAAAGAGAAAAGAAAAAAAGAGAACAGAGCCGGGTGCCATATTGTTTAAGAGCACATGAATATTTAATCAGGACCACCAACTTTGCTGGAGCCGACCTCAATATATTTATTTGATGCATGGCGGCAATAGCAACAGCATTCTCATACTAATTCTTGTGTGTGTGTTTGCATGTATTTACCTCCTGTTCTGTGCTTGGATTTATCACTTTAGCACAATGCTGACTGTAAGGGTATAATCAACATTCAACATCCATGCGTGTTTAAACTGTCTATAATATATGGTGGACAAAAGTTAGAAAGAAAAGTTTTCTTTTTTTTAAAGTCTCTCATACATATATATATTATATATTATATATATATATATATTTATATATTTTAAAGTGTCATTTATTGACGTGTACATTGCCGGCAGCTAGCTCTCTGCAACTCTCACACGGTCGCCCACTGAAGCTAAGCAGGGCTGCGCCCGGTCAGTACCTGGATGGGAGACCACATGGGAAAGCTAGGTTGCTGCCGGAAGTGGTGTTAGTGAGGCCAACAGGGGGTGCTCAACCTGTGGTCTGTGTGGGTCCTAACGCCCCAGTATATTGATGGGGACTCTATACTGCTCATTGAGCGCCGTCTTTCGGATGAGACGTTAAACCGAGGTCCTGACTCCCTGTGGTCGTTAAAAATCCCAGGATGTCCTTCGAAAAAGAGTAGGGGTTTAACCCCGGCATCCTGGCCAAATTTGCCCACTGGCCTTGGTCCATCATGGCCTCCTAACCATCCCCATATGATAATTGGCTTCATCACTCGGTCTCCTCTCCACCAATCAGCTGGTGTGTGGTGTGCGGTCTGGCGCAATATGGCTGCCGTCGCGTCATCCAGGTGGATGCTGCATACTGGTGGTGGATGAGGAGATTCCCCCTAATGTGTAAAGCGCTTTGAGTGCCCAGAAAAGCGCTATATAAATGTAAGGAATTATTATTATTATTATTATTCCTGTGATTGCTGTCCTCAGTTTAGAGCAGCTATTACAGTACTTCAGTACACAGTATCACATGATTTTTCTAATATGTTGATTTAGTACTTATCTTAGTACTTACTTGATTTAGTATTATCAGTTTTAGCTATTTTTTTATTGAAATCTAATGATTTCTGCATATGTACACGTGTACAAATACTTTTGCAAACAGTATTTTAAAATGTATTAAAACTAAATGTTACATAATAGTTTAAGTTTATAGGGCAAAATGTTAAGTACATTTTTTGCATGTGAAAACTGCATAACTGTATCTCTGCAAATATTTTTTTTACTGTTTAAATCTAACAGGGAAGCCTGAAGGCAGGACAGAGATGTGAAAAGCACCAGCATTCATCCACATTCATTTCCTGTTTCCTGACGCTACTTCTTCCCAAGATTTTAATTTCCAACAAATATAATCTCCAGCTATGATAAAGTGTCAGGGGAGCAAAACAGAAGCTGGCGATCACTCCAGAGAAAAGTGGAAAACGTCCCTAAAATCTGATATTGCGGGAGAGGCTCATATCGAGAAAAAAATGTGATGCTCTGGCGTCAGCGTATCTATCTGTGATTGGGTGATGGGGGGGGGATTCATAATAGGCAATAATAGGATTCTCAGGTTTATATCTTGAAGATTTTAAGATTGATGTTAATGGCTGAGCGTGATGCAACTTTATAGCAGGCTGAACTGAGAAAAGGACCCATGGAGAAAAGGAGAGACGGCAGAGCATTTAGAAAAAGAGACGGCAGAACATTTCTATTTTCATTTCTAAATGCCAGTAAAAGAGACGTGTCCGTGAGGCAGAATCATATTAGTGTCATGTGAAGAACTCCTCCACCTTCACTATCTGCTCTTTTATTCTCTATCCCTCGCATTTGTTCTGCATATAAAATCTGTTTATTTCTGGCTTGTAAAGCAAAAGAGCCCGTATCTGTATCGGTGCTTTATGAGGGCCGTATTACTGCAGACTTCATTATTTTTATAGCACAATGTCTCTTTCAACGCTGAATAATTAAAACAATTTTATGCAGTCATATTTGACTCAGCGTGAGACTTTTTAAAATTAAGTATTAAGCTAAATGTCTCATTCATTTTCAGTGGTTGGGAGGAAAGACGCATTCATATTATTAAAGTCTAAAATTGGCAAAAAATGAGCTCCATTTGAAGCCATTGTGAAACAGTGAATGTTCACACCTGTGGCTGAACATTAATTGAAATCTTTTTTTTTTTTCCAAACATAAAATATTAAAGTAAAAATCAGATGAAGCAGATTTATTACAAATAAGATAACATACGATACAAAAAGCACTCCAATGTGAAAGGATGGAAACAACGGTGTTTCTTTCTGTCTGCATTAAGTTTGAAATAGAAACATGAGGTTCACAAGCTGCATCAAAAATAAAAAATGCAAATGTTAAAAGCATAATTAGCTGTAAAATCGGCCTCTGTAGATTTAAGTTGGCCACATCAAATCCTCCTAGAACATTATGCAGTTCCTCATGAAACATAACACTGTTATTTACCATGTCGGATGCTTAGTAAATTAAAATGGAAGATGACACACAGCAAGTTTCTGTTTTTAATGTCGAACTGAAGAAACTTTGAAATGTTGAAGCATGCTGACAAATTCAATAATGCAGAAGCTTATGATGGTCTTGGTGAAAGGTCATTCACGCAACTTTTCACAGCTTGCTAGAGTTTCTACAATACATACAGTGCTCAGCATAATTGAGTACACCCCATTTTGAAAATGAATATTTTAATCCATTTCTCAGTGAATATAGGCATGTATTTTGGTGCATTTAAACAAAACAGATTTATTAAACAGATATATTTATTAAAATAATATTTAAGTCAGCAAACATATTTAGAAATTGAAAGATAATACAATTAAATTCAAGCAAAATATTGCAAAAGAAAAAAAAATTACAACCTACAAAATTTTTACTATTATTTTTATTTTTTTTGCTTCTCTTGATTTAATATTTTTCTATAACATAAATTTGGGTGTACTAGTTTTTGGACGGTTATCGTAAGTTATTTTGTTAGATAAGCTCCAGATTTGGCTTCAGTACTGACTAATCTAATGTATATGCACACATATAATATTGTATAGCTTCCTATTAAAAATATGAATTTAAAAGATAGATTTGTGAGGAGTGTACTTCTTCTATCTTATATATGCTGAGCACTGTATGCCAGTTTTCATTGCATGTGACATTTTTTCCAGTTTTTGTTTCATTCACTGAAACTCAAGGTTGATTAGAACAGTGGTTTTATATTGTTTTATACAATGGTTCTTAAGCAAGTGTATATATTTGCAGTGTCGAGGAAGACCTCACTGCACCCCATACTTCTTGGAAAAAATTTGCAATTCTGAGTGTGCTCCACTCAGGTGAGAGGACCCCTCCTCTTCGTTTGCTTGGAGAAAAAATATAGTAAAATAAAATAAAATAGAATAAAATAAATAATAATAATAATAAAATTAAAAATAAATAAATAAAAATAACAGACTTGTCATAGAATATTAATATACTGATTATTTTAACCTCACTTGTAAGTCGCTTTGGAGAAAAGTGTCTGCTAAATGAGTATATGCAAATGTAAATGTTCTCATGTAATTTTAACATGCGCTTCTCATGTGATGCACGTGGCACTCGTGGTTTTTCTGTTAGAGATGTAAAGCAAACACAGATGATCTAAATATTTTAACTAGGTATAATTTATTATTCATATTTCCATTTGACCTAATTTGCTATAAATATTTAATGTAACAACTTAACATACTGTACTCCTGTTTTACCACAGCTTTAGTTTTATTCAAATAAAACAGTGGTATATTGGTACAGTGGTACAGTGGTATATTGACATATCTGCTACAAAACATAAACACAGCATAGCTAGATTTAAATTGTGAAAATCTTTTATACATTACTATATTGCCCAGCCTAAAAATTGGTTTATGATAAAGAATAAAGAGTATGCATTTCTCTAAAGGTGCTTTAATACTGTGCGTAGTGCAAAAATCACTATACAAATAAATCTGACTGGACTTGGTTGGGTTCACACTTGTAATTACATTGGTTTGTTTGGTCCAGGCCAAAAAATGTGTAATGGCTTGTTTAGCATCCATACTGTCATTTTAAGGCAGAACTCAAAGACGATAAATAATGAAATATGAATACATTAAAAAATGTAATGTACACTTTTGTGTAGTTTATTTTGCGACAGAAATACCACAGTGAATTTAAAGAACAATACTATTTCAAAGGTTGAATGAGCTTGTGATACAGTATGTGCATGCAAGTAATAGAAGTATTATCAACTGAGAACTTGTGCACCATTCTTATTTTGTGTCATTTAGATGTCTTCGGTCAATGTAGCATTTTTCACCGTCATACTGATAACATTTCTTTAGATATTCATATTTCCTATGATTCATTTTTCCTACTATGTTCATGCATGAAATAATAGGAAATGATATGATTTTAATGAGAAAACATTGCTTGAGACAGCTTTTTTTTTTTTGCATTTCTGATAACGCAAATGCCTTTTACATTAAAATATTTATTTATTTATTTATTTATTTATTTATTTACTTATTTATTTGAGATCAGGAAGCTCATCTGTTCCGTTGAAAGAAGCTGTAATATTGAGAAGAGGATCTTGCAGAATGAAAATTGGATGTCTCTGGTCTTGACTAACAGTAGATATCCAGCAGTTCATATAAAAAAGGCACATTGTTAAATGATCACAGATCATAAAAACGCTGTGTTCTAGAATTCAGGAATCACAGGTGAAGATGCTGAGCTAATAGTCTTCAAACACAGACTAAGTTTGCGCCAGGTTTCGTTCTCTCACTCATCATTTTTAGATTTAGACTTAGATGTCTTCAGTAAATGCTGAGTTATTATTTCAGTTGAACTGAGACCCATCATTTCAGTGTTTGATGCTCACTAGGGTTTAAGCAACGATGGTCAAACTTTATTGACACTTATTGAAATGAGCCCAATTAACAGAGAATTTGCACCAGGAATCATTTTAACTGTTTTAAAAACAAGCCTGTGAACACACCTTTAGTGGAACTTTAAATGTCAACATACCTAAAACACACATCAGCAAAGCAGTTGGCTGACTCAACTCACAATTGAGATTCCACTGCTTGGTTAACCTAATTCTCATAACAATAGAATTATACAAAGGAAGTCCTTTTGACCACTTTTAAATTTTGTATTGTAATAACTTTGTTAAAAAGAAACCCATATAACTATACTATCCTGACTTTTCCTAAATGTGTGAATATTTCATTCTAACATTATTATTTTATTGAAATGAAGAGTTAATAGTTACATTAAATGGCCATGATGGTCAAATTTCAGTATCTGCGACTTTTTCTGTGCCATTGAATATGCATTCCTTTGTTGCATAGAAACTTTTTGCCAACGAAAACATAACTTTCTGAAAGCAAAAACATAACTTTAATTAACCTTTGTGTACTGTTCAGATTTACTACCCTTCCGTTATGTTTGTGGCTGTTTTTGCCCTATTGACTTCCATTATAATGACATTTTTTGATTGCAAAGCCATGACAGCATATAATCATGCACTCTTGATTGTTGGTGGTTTTCCCTGTTGGGAAGAGGTCAAATGTGTAATTTTTATTGTATAAATACACTTACTATATTTACTACGCTCTAAGAGCTGAGCTGTTTTTTAAATTTTCTCAGGCATATCAATATAAGTGCGCAAAGGTGTCTCTCTCTTTCTCTCTCTCTCTCTCTTTCTCTCTCACACACACACACGCACGCACACACACGCACGCACGCACACATGCACTATACTTCACTATACTTCAGCTTTTTTTGCACTGCAACTTATGATCAACAGTAAAAGCAGGGAAAACCAGCAACAATCAACAATGCATGATTATAGGCTGTTACGGCTTTGCAATCCAAAAAGTTCATTATAATTGAAGTCAATTGGTCACAAACATAATGAAATGGTAGTAAATTTGCCCACAGTGTATTGTTGAATTTTTTTAAATTTTCAAAGCATTTTCCCAAAATATGTGTCGAAATAAGGTTTGTCACCAAAGATCATTAGATTTTCTGAAACACAGAGAAAGTTGTGGCAAAATTAAGACCCCAAACCACCCCAGACTGGATTAAATATAATACACTCTTATTCACTATGGCCAATTTTAGTTTACCAATACACCTATACCGCATGTCTTGGGCTGTGGGCGAAATCAGAGCACCTGGAGGACACCCATGCGAATATGGGGAGAACATGCAAACTTCACACAAAAAGACATCCTGGTCCAGCTGGGACTCGAACCAGCGACCTTCTTGTTGGGATCCCCCTGCTTTTTTGTTTTTAGGGTAATGACTTCATAAAATATGACGATGGACATTCAAACAGAATTTTTAAATCTCAATAGAAGCTTTGCATGTAAATATGAAATGACAAAAGATATAATTGTTACAGTCTTATATGAACTGTTAGAATGACCGCTATGGCCATTCTAGTAGTAATAGAATTCTGGTAGGTCCAGCAACAACAAAAAAAAAAGTTAAAAGTGTACCATACCAAAGTCAACTCTATTTTCCTATTTTCCTATTAGAGTTATATTGAGCTTATTTTGAAGTCAGGGAGAGGTCAAGAACAAGGTGACAGCTTTTGAGAGGGTCAACTGCAAGAACCTGGCAAAATTGCTAAAATTTGCAGTGTCCAAAAACAAAAGTGTGCCAACCCAATCTTGACGCTTGCACAGAGAGACCATGGCAGCAAACTGAGGTCATTTGTTCTCCATTTTCACTGTGTTTGAACAGTGATCTATTACAGCTCTTTGTAGGGGAAACAAACCATCTTACAGTACATACAGTACAGTACCTTTCATCTGAGACTGACGAATGCATTGTCGTATTCCCAGCTGAGATAACTGTTTAAAGTCCACTTGATAAACTCCTTAGATCAATAACATAATAGCTGCAGAAAGAGCCAGGGGCATAAAATATTTATTTTACACCCCTTTACCCTGACAAAGCTGCAGCTGTTTGGCTCACATCTGAGGAGAATGACACTATGGGAAAGTTTGTGACATTGAAGCTTGGTTTTCTTCTCTTGATTTTAATTGCAGGGACAGACAGAAAAGACTTTGACTTCCTTAAGGGGCTCTCAAAGGACTGCTGTTGTGAAATTGATGTGCTCTGCTTGCTTCGACCTGAAGGAAAGACTCCCAGAGACCTTTTAATCCCTTCGAGACTGAAGAAGGGCCTGTCCCGTTTGGTGGTGTAATTAGAATAATAGCCATGTCAAAATAGGAAGGAGTCCTTCCTCACGTGCATGTAAAAAAAACAAAATAAACCTGAGCAGTACCACTAGTAGACAATAGGAGGAGGTGTGGAGATGGAGAAGAGAAGGAGAGATGGCAAACAGGAAAGAAACAGATGAAACGGCAAATGAACAAACAAATCATTATATAAAGTCAAAGATGTTAGATATATAGCTGCACACAAAGCATTACATTTAGACAATATACTGTTTGCTTAGACTTTTTACAGACCTACAGTAAAAAGGAATCCATTTTTTGTGAGCGCTTGTCCTGAAAAATTTTGTTTTTGAATGTCTTGTGTGTTCTTTCTGTAAAAGGGCACAGTAAACATTTTCTGCAAACAAATAAATAAAAACCTGTCACTTGTGGTAACTAGTCTGCACAGATCGCTGGTATATACACTGATCACTAACGGACTACAAATCCGCCATTTCATGGACTGCAGATCCAGTCATGCAACACACACACACCTGCTCCAAGTTTCCGGTGATTGCACACACACACACACACACACACACACACAGACACAGCTGAAGCTCATCATTCATTACCCGGACTATAAAGAGAGCACTCACACTAACATCCCGGCTGAGTCTTGCTAGCTGTATAGTGAACATTACGACGCGTCTGCCCTGCCCTGCCGCCTGCCTTTTGACCATCTGCCTGTTTATTCAACTAAGACTCTGGATTTGCCTACATACATCTGTTTGCCCCTGTGTTGACCGTTGATTGCCTGACTATTCTTAATAAACCTGCGTTTGGATCCGCACCCCTGTTGTCAGCGTCCTGTTCCCGTTACAATGATAGGCTTAAGATTGCAATATATTTCTTTTTTTACCCAACACTGAATACCGAAATGTTATATAAATGTTTAATTTATTTTTATTTATACTTTTAAAAGTGTAAACATTTCTCTGTGACAAATCACATAATTATATATATTTTGCATAAATATATATTTAATTGTTATCAGTATTATTTTATTGTGTTTATTAGACATATTAATTCATGTAAAAATACTGTGTGAAATGACATTCCACATGGCATATTAACATAACATTATATATATGAACAATATCACACGTTGCAGTGCGATATGGCTGTATATCAGCACTGGTGGGAGATGTGCGTTGGCACGAGGCCGCAACAAAATATTGCAGCGCAAGTTAACAGTGGCATGGCGCAATATTTTTTTGTTCTCTAAGGCAAGACAAATATAGTATGTGGGTATGCTAAGGAAATCACAGATATTCATGATGTCAAAGTTAGCCTACTTCATAAAAGACATGTAGTAATTTAATAAAAGCAGCTACGCTACACAAATAGTATAGTTCTATTTTATTTAGGCCTACTTATTTATTTACTGCCCAAATACCAGGCATATTCACAAAATAGACAATACACTTAATATAAGTGACCACAAGCCAATGGCAAAAACTATACAAAGGAGAAAGTTTGGAAAGCACTCATTTCTTACAGTAAGCCATATTTGCCTGTATTTATGTGAGAAAATCCACAAGATTTTGACAACTCTTTTTTTGACAGTTAAGGCACAGAACAGATGCTAGTAACTGAGATTGTGCTGGTATTATATTAATGCTGTTAAATAAGTATGTTAATTCCCATAATTTGAGGAGCGCAAAAAGTAAATCATGTTGCATAATTAATTTAAATACTTTCCTCCCATACAATTTGCAAGTGACAAGGACACTCCTACAAATGCAAATTCAGTAATAGTTTAGTAAATACCAACAGTACTGTTTTAACACTAAAAAAACAGTTTGCACTGATGCAAGCTGTTAGTAAATCTGGCCCTATGACTATTGCCATGAGGGAGAAAAAGTTGAGGCACAAGTGAGAGGGGAAAAGAGCAAGAGAAAAACTGTAGCAAAAGTAACTGTAGATACAGATAAAGCTTTCATGAAAGGTGGGCTGATGTGGGGATTAAATGAATATTAAAGTAGCCTTGCATATCGATCGCACGACTGCAGCTGAAATGGCCACGCTGCATATCAGAGGGATTCAATTACAGTCACATAATCGCCTCTAATTCCCTCCACGCTCTCAGTAAGACAGACAGAAGAGCAACCTGCCCTCTCTTTCCTTCTCTTTTTCATTTTCTGCCTAAGAATATCTAAAGGAATTTATTTTAGAGCATTCGGATAGGTTTTCCACTTCTAAAACAATACGTCTACTACTTTAAAATGACCCGAATGACTGAGAAAGTTCATTGATTTGCTGGGCTATTCCTGTTATGCAGTCGCTTTAGAACCTGCAACTGTTAAAAGAGGGGAAAAGAAAGAGAATACTTTTGTTGCAAAAACATTTCTGTAGAAGTTGAAGGATACAGTACCAGTCTCTAAGAAATACTCTCCGAACAAATTCAAGTACTTCAGACTTCTTAATTTTATTATTTGACACAATGCCAAGATAATTCAGAGGAAGGAACTAAAGAGCTCGAGCCAGTTATAACTGAGGGTATGCTTAAATGGCTGTGATATAGTTTATACACATTATAGCTGTCAAAACCATCCCTGTTTACACTCAACCAAAATAAAAAACATGACTAAACATATTGTGTAAGGCATACCAGTCCAGTAGTTGGCAATGTTGCTCCCTTAAGAAACACTATGCGCCAGCACACATAATGGCTGTTTCTTAATAGGCTTTCTTAAGTGCTCTTGCATCCTTCTTATGTTATTGTGTAATGTCATCCAAAAGGTAAATTACAGTATTCAAGACCGCAAGAACAAATTACAAGTGAAAGTACCCAGATGTGTTTTTGATATCCAGGGTGAAATATTCTGTATATATACTGTATATATATATA
>CAIGQV010003909.1:22837900-22853476 GCA_903798115.1 Danio jaintianensis
GAGAGAGAGAGAGAGAGAGAGAGAGAGAGAGAGAGAAGAATAAAACTGACAATAAATCAGTGTATTTTTGAATAGTATTGTTGTATATTGAATTGTTCCGTTGTGAAGGTCATAGAGGTCTTGTGAAGGTCACCATCAGTAAGATCACAGCATCTCATTTCTCAAAGGATGTGTTTTGTCTGAGGTAACTTTGCAAGACTGATTTCCATGAAAAAGCGAGTCCATTAACCCTTTTTAAAGTCCTTTAACCCCACCCATTTCTTACAATCCACTACAAGACTGCATTCAGATCTTCTCAATCTAATCAACAACTGATGGACTGAACCTTACCCTACTTACTTACGTATTTAATAATATATGTAATTAATGTGTACTGTACATCACAGTAGAAAGAAAAATCTGTTGAAAAACAAAAATAAAAAATCCAAAAGACCAATAAGAAATGCTGCTAAAGACATTAAAAACAATCAATACAATTATCCAGTAAAACAATATTTCCAAGCCAAAAAAATAAATAAACATAAATCATAATTATTGCAATTAGTTAATATACTGACCAAAAACACCATCAGAAACACCAAGTAGTGTACACGTTTTAAATGACAGGGTTTTGGACATATCTAGCACCAAGACTCAAGACGGACAAATTATGATCTATATTTGGGCAGCCTTTAAAAAAAATTCCAATAACAACCAATCTTTCAGAACGCCCTTCGTCATTCTCATCCAATTTCTTCTCATCATTTATTCATTAGCCATATTTATTTAGGCACCAAACCCTCACTGGCCGATCAATGGCTTATTTACTGAGACGGGGGATCTGAGGGGCCACAGTTTTATTAAGGGCAATGCAAGTCAAAATTAACTAGGCTTTAAAATGAAACCAATAACTGAACGGATTAAGGATGAAGTAATGTGGTAGTCAGCGATCAATGACAGAACAGAGCCAATGGTGAGGAGAAAGTATTGGACAGTTGTTACAAACAAAAACATTTTTCCTTTTTTATTTTCCCTTATGGCCAAACAATTTTACGAACTTTCCTAAATTTGACCAGAAAGGTTAGTAATTACTTATTCAAGAACATTGTTTTTGCATCTCTGTTCTTTGAGTTGCATTACAAGGTTCATTTATGGCCAAATAATCACCTTCCACCCTTAAGGCTTTATGTGCCCTCTGGTAGAGAGTAAAAAAGTCTAATTACTCTCTAACCTTGATTTCCTCTTTCAGTTTTTCTTTTTTCATCCAGTTCAATGAATGTGTCCTCAGATGTATGTGAACATATGCACAAACACATTTGCAGTCACACAAATTAGAGACTTAGTTATTACACATTTACATCCCTTTAAAGACAACTATATACACTAATGCAGTCAAAATAAATGCGCATAAATGTAATGGTATTCTGAGATAAACATAAACATGTAGGAATTCATTTTATTTTATTGAGAACTGATTGTATGCTATAAATTGCTGTAAATGCTATAAACTGAATATGAATTAGAAACGTGGTTACAATTTGATGCTAACTCTGTAGATGTCAATTTGCTAGTAGATGCCAGAAACATTTTGTGACCAAAAAATAAATAAAAAATTCAAAATCATTTATATTGTATAGTATAATACAGTATTATATTGTAGTTTATAAGGATATGATATTGAACTATATTGAACTGATATTGTACTAAACTCTCTGTCATATTTTAATGTGTAACTGAATGGCCAAAACACCTTTTTTTTAATGATGCCATGTAAATGTTCCCTTACTTGCTCATAAATTTTCTCTAGTCATGCCCCATACTCTATGTTTTAATAATATTTATGGTTATTATAATCTTAGTGCTCTGACAATTTTAAGAGATGGGCAGCACTCATGTATAAAACACAAGGGCATTACTTAGTTCTAAAAAAAGTCCCATCTGTCTCATCATTACGGAGTTTACGATATCTACAAAAGTTTCATTAAAAAAATTATACTTTCATCTTGTACACAATGGTGGAATCAGTAGTAAAACTATGACAGCAGTTGCCAAGCAACCAACTTGAGCTATTGTGCCTTGAACGCTGATTTTGAGAATCTCTGCAATAATTTAAAAGACAAGACTTCATTCTGCACATTTGGATTTAAATAAGTTGTGGGAGAAATCTCCTTTAGCTCACTGCAGGCCTGGAACCAAACATATCTAAAAAAATATAATAATAACACAAGAGAACAATGCTATCAATCATGCTTGTGAATAACTGTAATCCCTATTTACATTCTTTGTCAACATTTCATTCTTTTCACTTTATTCAATGATTAATTTGGATTTAATTATATTGTATCAGGCTTCTCATTTAAATATGATTGCTTGATGTTAAATTCACTTAAATGACTCTTTGGATTAAGTAAGTGCATTTCATTTTGAAAGAACAAGTAGCTCAAATAACATTTACAGTACCCATCATGCATTTTAATTTATTTTTTTTGAGAAAATTTTGAATTTTTTAGTTTATGCATTTTTTAACGATGAACAAATGGAGAGATGTTAAAATTCCATTACGTTGGTATTTAAAAAGAGTTTCTGTTATGTTCCTGTCAATGTGGTGAAGACTTGAACGTGCTTTGGGGCATGCTGACAAGAATTTAAGTTGCTTTGGGGAAAACAGAATTGGAGGGATTACATTGGTATCGTGATTTGGATGGAAGGGATGTTTAAGGGGTGAACGTAACAGAGGCCAGTTCAGTGAGTAGACCTTACTCACCCGGCCTCAAGAGCTACATTAGCCACTGACACCAGAGACTACCTCTTAAAGACTACCTCTTAAGGGTACTTGTTAGTCTGCCTACCATCCATGCAGGAAAAGTCAGTTTGAATCACGCTCAGATTCATAGCAGAGGGAATATTACCGAAGAGATTACATTGGTTTTATGTCCCAGATAGGAGTGAGGTTAAAGTGGTAACGGCAACCAGCTTGTAAGAGACACATTAATGACTGACACTAAGAGTCTGTGGTCTTTAACTTTCTCCTTACCTGACCCACATCCCTTGCATTTTGATTTAGATCATGCTCAGAAGGGTAAAAGTAGATCTGGAGGGGTTACAGTTGTGCCATAACCTGGATAGGAGTGAGATTTTGGTGGGGGTAATTCTAACAGATGCCAGCAAGAAGAAGCTGCAAATAAACCTCACTCCTCTGTCCCCAAGAGACCCACTGGTGATTAATAATTAGTGATTAATAAATGCTGTTTTAACATACTTATTAGTGTTTCCACCTCACATGCCAGAGGTGTTGTAGAACCAAATACGTTAGATTGGTGCTGTGACACCAAGTGAGGTGAGCGTAACAGAGACCACCTAGGACAAGCCATACAAGTCAACTTCACTCCCCTGGGACTAAAGACTAATGCTGCATTTTTTATGTCCCTTTCAATGTGCCCATCTACTATTCCAAAGACATCAGTTCACAGCCTACTAAGAAGGTACGAGTAGAAGTGTAGTGAGGTTTAGAGTGAGTTAAACTGTGGACAGATTGTACAGGTCATGTGAGTAAACCTCACTCACCTAGCATTAAGAGGTGCACTAGCTTCTGATTACAGATGCTGCAGTGATTAGTGCCCTTGTTATTATACCCACCTATTATGCCAAGGACCTCAGTTTGAGTCTCGTTCAGAGTAGGATAAAAAGATCCAAAGAGGTTACACAAGCAATGCAACCAAAAAGCATGATTTGCCACTTACTCAATACTAAAATGTATGATAAGCCCCAGTGTGAGTGATACTGGAGCTAGATAAATCACCTACAGTACAATAGAGGGTATGTATTGACGTCACTTTCCCATCAGAACATGCCCTCACAGCTGGACTGAGTGGCTAAAGAGCTGCTGCTTGAAAGGATATAATAGCGAAGTTGTGGAGATGTGAGAAAACAAACTATCACCTTAAACTAAAGGTTGCTGGACCTGATTTAATGTTCCTTACCAGTTTAGTATTGTCAACTCTGCTACTTGCTGAAAAAGGTAGCTAGCTACTGGATAAGCTACATTATAAGTTACAAGCTACTGAAAAATGCAGCTAAGCTATAAGCTGAGCAATTTGTAGCTAGCTACTTCCTAACACTTATGTCATCATATTGCCCATGCCAAAAATTTATATAGTGTTTTAGATGTATATTTTAAAACATGGAGTTATGCAGAAAGTAAGATGGTGCATTTTCAAATCATAAGTTGTCAATAAGATATATTTTAATTATATATACAATATATTGGGTATGTATTTACAGCAACATCCAAGATAACATGAATAGGTAACTGCAAATTCGTGTTTCACCGCCTGGAGTTAATTTGTTTCTGTGAATTGCAGCAATTCATTTTTTTCTTCTCTTTAGTATAGAATTTGCCAGCCTGGTAAAATATACCTCAGATTTCTTGTCAAATCTCTTTGTACTGTCAATCACAAAGCTCTTTCTTATTCTAGATGCATTTTGTGCGATCTGTTGTAGCATTCACACTGAAAACCAATGTTGCCTGCAGCAACTGCGTGATGCTATCATGTCAATATGGACCAAAATCTCTGAGGAATATTTCCAGTACCTTGTTGAATCTATGCCAGAAGGATTAAGGCAGTTCTGAAGGCAAAAGAGGGTCCAACCCAGTACTAGATAAGCTGTACCTAATAAAGTGGCCGGTAGCAATCCTGGAGCTAGAGAAATCACCAACACTTCAACATCTAAAAAAAAAACCAAAAAACACACACACTCTTTGCTCTGGGCAAATTGCACAACTTCCCTCTGCACCACTCACAAACACCATAAACATAGACAAACAAACTGAAACAAACAATGAATAGTCCCAGTGCTGCTATATTAAATCTCAAACCTCACGGAACAGTGCTTGTCAAATTAAATTAGAAAAATTTAACTAACTTGTTTAATTAAAGATAGGAGTCCACAGTTCCACAAGGGTTTTGGTATGAATAAGAAAACAACACCGTGTCCTAAACAACAACAAAGCGCAACAAAGCGACAAGTGTAAAAACTGTTTCAGCCGTGCAAATCTGAGTTTTTGCTCTAACCATCTGTAACTGTGATAAGCAACACAACATGTTCTCCTTCTGTGGTATTAATCCACACCATTGTGATTAGATGTGATAGTTGTGCTGCACAGCATTTTCTTTTTTATTGTGGACAAACAAATTGCTTGTCACAGAATCTAGTTGGGCATAGTGTAACAGACATGAAGGAAACAGCAAACAAAGTGGAGGAGAAGAGAAAAAGAGCATGAGATATCAAACCCAGAGCTACAATCTGTGATCTCAGCAAGCTATAACACATTTGCTTTTTAATCAGTGCAAGAGAAGTTGCAGAAAAACAGCCAAAAAATTATGCATTGAAGCAATCAAAAGAAGCACATCTTCTAGAAAGAACAGGAAAACAATAACTTACTGATGTGCCGCATTCAAACTCTGATTGCAACAACCTCCATGTTACCATGACAGTGAGCTGGTCAAGTTATCCACAAAATAGTTCCAGAACATAAGAGTTCTGCAGCAGTGCTTTTTTGTTTGTGTTTTCTCATGTTCACATGAAACTGCTTTACCTGTTCTACTGTCTGACATAAAAATTGTCTCATTGGCAATGAATGAAGGGAAAGAAGGAACTGCATGTTGCCAAAACAGCTTCAGCAGAAAACATCACCAAACCATTACACTTCATCTCTACCTTTCACTCACTTATTTACACTTTTGGTTCTTTCTCTCCTCTGACTGCCATCAGATCCAAATAAATTGAACTTGCTGTCATTGCTAAAGTGAACTTTGAATCAGTTCTCTGTCTATACAACATGCCCCAGCAAAGGTTAGTCCAGCCTTTTGATTATTTCTGCTGATGGGTGGTTTGGTCACTGCAGGGCTTTCAGTCCAAATTCTCTTAAACGTTAAGACGTGTCTCCAGAGACAGATCCTTATCATGCTCAGTGATGAACTGGCAAGAAATTCCAGTTGCGGTGTTAAACCAATTGCACAGTATGATTCTCTGCAATTTCTTGTCCTTTCATACATGTGTCTTTCATGAATGGCTTTTTGGGGTACTTGAAGGAGTTGGTGACATTAAGTAGGGCTGGTCTGAATATCATTTTTGAAGTGATTAGAATCTTCAGTTCAACAAACTGTATTAAATAAAAAAAACACGGTAGCATACAGTACTTTCGATAACAGAATGACACATTTTATTACCAAAGTTTAATAAAATTAAATGAATTCCCTTATATAGGATAAAACAAACTGCAATGGACTACATAGAACAAGGTAACACGAGACTGACAAGACAGCCCGCACTGCAATAAACAAACAATTTATTCACAAAGTCAACTTTTAAATAAATCACAGGTTGCAAACTACAGTTTAGTGAGGCTACAGTACCTTACTTGGTCTACCTAAACTCTTTCATGTTGAGTGCAGGGAATATTAGTTTGCAGACATTTTTGAAAACATATCCAGCTTTTAAGAAAATGCATGTGCTCTGACAGAGTTGAAGTGGCTGGAACGCAAAAGAGGTGTTTGGCTGCAAACGCCAGTTTAGGACTTTCACCATGTAAGTGGTGCTCCCAAACATATGGGTTCTTTTTTGATCTCTCTTCAAGATGAGCTGAGTTATGATGATTTCATGATTATGATGATGAGCTGAGTTAGGGTAGATTTCAATCATGAGTGATTCATATTCAAGCACAAATGAGAATTGTTTTGTGGGGGGTTGTCAGGTATTTGTAGAACTAAATAAATGCACAAATAAATGAAAATAAAAAAAAAGAATGCCAATCCACCAAACGAATAATCAAATAATTGAATTTTCTGGTCCAGCCCTATTGTGAAGATGCAACTAGAATTAAAGAGATTTGGAATGACCAGCTTCTCTTAAAAATGACTAAAATAGTCATCTCTTTGGCCTTCCGCTGGAGAATGGAGAGTTTCAGTAACTTTAGAACAAAGTTAAATAGGGTTTTCAGAATAACTTTAAGTATGACTAAGCAGTGACCTTGAAAAGTGTAGTAAATGTAGGATGTTCTTTCAATTTCAATCTCCACTGATGTACTGTGTATCTCCACTGATGTAGCATGCTGACAGGCAGAGATGCAGGAATATAAGCTCATTGTTATTTTATAGCTTGAGCTAATGCTGTTTTTACAGATCTGCCCTTCTTATTACATTAATTCCCGACGGAACAACCTCATGACGCATAGTATCAGGCTCCCATAAGTCCCTGGAAAATATGACAAACAATGGTGCATAAATTGGTATATGAGGTCATAATTACATGGTACTGTTTGTACAAGAATTAAATATCCTAAGAGGCACTGAGCAAATTACATGAATTCACACATCTTTCTAAAAGCCTGTGGTATAGTAATTATGCCCACAGACATCTGTTGTGAAATGGGTTTTTATATTAAGCTATAAAGAATGTTATCAACCTCATGTATGTGACTATAAATACAGATTCAGCATGCAGGGCTCAAGAGCCTCACCATGCAACAGACGGGGATACAGAGACAATAGTGTATACATGCATATAAACCCTGGCTTTTAAAGTAGTGGTGTTTAGGCACATAAGTTAATAGCTCAGGATGCTGGAATGTCCCTCAAAGATGTTCAGATTTATTAAACTCATTGTGGGTCATTCACTTTACCTCGCGCCGAATCGATCTGCCCTTTTACATCTCCATAAGCCTCCATGCTGTACACTAATAGGGAGTAATAAAGTTACTTTGTCACCACAGTAAAACCTTCAGCTTAGCTCTCCAGTGTTCAACAGCTTACGACTATGCCATGAACACATGCAAACCCCTCTTGAGTGCTCCTTACAGTGCCGTTTCAGGATAATAAAGTACTCTGGAAATCTTTAAGAACACACACAGGCTCAAAATGACAGCAAGTGCACAATAAGAAGAATCACAGATGTGTGCTAGAAAGTTTGACTGCCTTTTTTAGTACAGTACATGAATTTGAATAGCTGCAGCAAACAAAACAGATACATTATTTATTTATTATTATTTATTTAGCAGATAGTGTGTGTGTGTGTGTGTGTGTGTGTGTGCGTGCGTGCTTGTTTGTTTGCCTGTATGGTAAAATCTAACCCTGCAGTTATGAAAGTGCAGTTATTTTGCAAAAAAATACAAATAAAATAATACAGGCAAACATAGTTATACTCATACAATACATCCCTGCTCCTTTTATGTGTAGTCATAGTCTTGCATAACAGAAAGTGAGACCATAGGGGATTTTAACAGTGCATTTAGAGCTTCAACATGACACTTAACTTGCTCAATGTTCTCTCTCTCTTTCTCTAAAGCATAAAAAGGCCACTGGCTACCCAATAATGACTCCCATAAACATTTTACCAATGCCAGCTGACATTTTGAGATTTTGCATTCAGAAGTTTTTATAAATTTCATGGCTTTAAAGGGATAGTGAACACATTAGATTTAGTATTAATTTGTATAATTAAAGCAACAGTTCACCCAAAAAATTAAAATTACCCCATAATCTATTTAACACAAGTCTCACAAAAAACCCTTACCACACAGTTTATTTACCACATAATATGACAACAAACCAGAAAACTAGTTGGCTTGACATTACTATATAACTTTATAGAGTATATTACTCTTACAATGCCGCATACATGTGTCTATGTATACATAAGTCGTGCATAATGTGCATTCAAGTTTGGATTGGAATTTAAAATGCTGAACAAAATCTGTTACAAAAACCTCTGTGTGCTTTTGGAAGCTTCAAAATAAAAGTTACTATCAAACATCATTATACTGTACAGTAAGGAAGAGGAAAAATAACATTTGTTCGACTGTGTTATCATATGCACAGAGGATAGCTTGAGGGTGAGTAAATCATAGGGTAATTTTCAATTTTGGGTAAACTATTTCTTAAATAATGTTGATTTGCCAAGTGTCATATGATTAGCATATTCACAATTGTTTATGGTTTAGAGGTGAACCTTTGTGCTTATTTGAAATTTATTTTCATACATTTTTCAATGTAGGGTTGCAGAAGCCAAGGCCAGCTTCAATACCATTTTTTTTTTGAGGTCTTACAGTTTTCTTGATATAAATCACATTTGTACTCAACTCTTGTCTCAGACTAAAACTAAAAGATCTCACGATTTTATCTGAAGACTGATAACTGAGGGGATTTCAGTAAATTGCCAGTGCATTATCTGATTTATTTGTTAACATCATTACTGTGATTTGACGTCAAACTTCCAGCTTCAAATGCAATCAGTCATTTGTTTCACATTTGATTTATTTTCGTATGTTGTGATGGGTCAGAAATGAACTGAAATTTTGACAAAAAATTTTACTTCAACAATAATTTCAAGATATGACAGCAAACAAGTAACTGAACGAAATATTGTTTTTTTTATATATTATAACATTTCATATAATTAAGCAATATCACAAGAGCAATAGAGCAGTTTTCAGGAACATAAGCACAAATGTGACACTGATTTATTGAAATAGATCCAAATAATTCGCAGTAGAAGTGATGTTTAGTCACTGAATGAAGTTGTTTTAAATGAATCAGTCAAGTAACTGATTCAGTTACTTGTTTATTTTATTGATATCTACTGGTGGTTGTAGTGTCATATTCAAATGTTGCTTTCCCCCCATGAATTAATAAAGAACGCACACATTTCATACTATTATTAATGTAGCTGTAATTTTAGTGTAAATTACATTTCTTGGTCAGCATGTTTGAATTTGGGTTCTGGTTTTGGTTCTGGATAAGCCAACAGAAAGCAATTTGATGCATTTACATTCGCAGCAATATTTGTTTAAACTAATGGTCAAAAATAAAGCTGTGATTATATGTTTTCCCATGAAATGTGTTTATTTATTTACTAAATTAGATGTTTGGCAGGATGAAAAACTCAATCAGCATTCACATCAATTGATTTTCTATGTAAAACATTTTATGCAAAAAATAAATTCTATACTATCTTCAGTGTTGAGCACTGCTACACTAGCTCAATAAGAAGAGATATAGAGTAAGACCTTCATAAGAGCCTTAATTCCTGAATAATTTCATTCAGCATTACTGGGTAAACACTAAACTTTAGCTTCTTGTATGTACCTCAGAACATTTTTTTCTTTTTTTATAAATAATGTGCTGTCTGCATTTTGTGACCTTATACAGTAAATGGAATTCAGAGCGCTCACTTCACACTAGTTAGATATTTGGTGGTTGATTCAGAAGAGTACGAAGCATGTAACCTCGGTTTAATACACAAGTGCTGAAATTCATTCAACACACAGAGAAAGCAGACAGAAGCTGAGAGGCAGAGATTTCATAACTGTTCCTCATTTTCTTTTACTAATGTACTTTTAATGGCGGAAACAGATACTGTTGCCACTTGTGACACATTATAGCTATTATTCTCTTTTTTAAAGGAGAGTGGGTGAGGAAAACAGAGAGGCATAATTAGACGCATTTAGAGTTCTTCAATTCAAGCTTATTCCACCGACTGAGCAAAATAAAACACATTTCTGCTGTTTCACGTATTTGTCTTCTGATTTGCTCTTATTATTTCTTGAGTTCACCTCGAGTAGACGTTCTGCAGCCTTTTGAACCTCTTTTGCAGAGGATGAATGAAAAGACTCTTTGGCATGACTGAAAAAGTGATTATACTTAATTAGTTGCATCACAGTCACGCTCAATTATTGTAGCCCTGTGCATGTCAGGAGAGATGTGGAAAACGGTGAGATGAAATGAGCCATATTTCGATGTAAGGTGAGGAACTGTGTGTTTATTTTTCAACCATGTCTGCAGGCTATCGAGCCACCTCTGTGAGCTCTTCAAATCTCTGTTGATTCTTTTAAATTCCATTATGTCAGTCTGCTTGGCCTGCAGGATTGTGGAAATATGACTTTAAGCCCAGGCTGTCATGTGGGAGCAGGTGCAAGGTCACTAGTTTTAGCAACTTTCATTCCAAAGAAAGGTCTGGAATGGAGCCAAATGTTTACCCCACAGTGCTACTGATCAAAATCATACCGCTTATTCCCCGTGCATGGAGGAACCTTAAATGTTTTCATTTTCCTTGAGGAAATGTTTGAAACAAAAAGTATATATATTTTCTGGCGTTTTGTGTGTGTCTGTGCTTGAGCCCTGCAGACAGTCTCAGAATGGAATAGAAAAATTAAGGGCATGAGCTCTGTTCAAAACAGCTTGATCAATACATTTTCTTAAAGCATAAAGCATTATGAGTCACATGGAAAGTATTTGGTACGCACTCAAAAGACCTACTGAATGTAAAGAAACATGGAACGGCTCATTGTCTGTGAAACAGACTAGTCGGAATAGTATAAAAACTGAAACATAACAAAACAAAATGTGATAAAACATAACATGTAACAACAAAACACAGTAGTAAGCAAAGAGTATTGAAACAAAACATGACCGATGGGTAGAAAATAACAAAACAATAATAAAGCAAAAGACAGCAAAGACAATAAAAGTACAAAAGAAAGAAAAAAACTAAATATAAAAAAGTAAATAAGTGTGTGACAAAGACAAAGCTGAATAAAGGTTCAAGAAACCCTTGAGTACTTGTTTTGAGATTTTAACAGATTTGTGTGTGTTGAGCATCAATTAAGACAACGTTAGCACCTGTTAGCTTTAATTGTGGGAAAAACTGGATAATTCTGATCTTTTGTCAGCTAATTTCATCTTGTGGGTTTAAAATCATTATTGGGGCGGGATCAAAATCGGTGATGTAGCGCTATCTGCCTGTCCAGTGATGATGCGTCGGTTTGTCATTATTATTCATAGACTGAGTTTTCTTATCCTATGAGAAGACCCTGCTTCTTAATTATTCATGAAAGACCCATATGGACAGACCTGCCAAGCTGTGAGACAGCGAACACC
This sequence comes from Danio jaintianensis, assembly GCA_903798115.1. Lineage (NCBI taxonomy): Eukaryota > Metazoa > Chordata > Actinopteri > Cypriniformes > Danionidae > Danio > Danio jaintianensis. The sequence goes on from CAIGQV010003909.1 coordinate 22,849,813, forward strand.
GCGCAGTATTTAGGTGGTTGTGAAGGGTCGTATGTGTTTGTTTCTATGATCCACGGGGTTTGTTGTATGGCTTTTGATGCTGTCAGGGCTACCGATACAGCCAACCTGTTTGTGTGCAGCAAGCATTTTTGTCAGGAGATCTATACGAGAATTAGAGAATGGCGGACTTTGTCTTTTATCAGTTGAATTCGTTACCGTGTTCACCCATGTTTAAAATCTTCCAGATTATGAGCAGGGCTAATGGTTGGAATATATAGGGAAAAATACCTGTATTGTTTATATAAACATGATTATCTTTATAATGATATAACAAAATGTGGTTATGTGTATGTTTTATATGAAATTACGAATAGCATATCGTATATGTAAAAGGGCATTAAATTGCTTACTGTTTATTTCTTGCATTTTAACTTTCTAAACTATAAAATCATGCGTCTCCTCACGTTTTGTGTCTGATTTTTCTTTTTTCTTTTTTGCCTTGAGCTGGTGAGCCAACCTTTTTTTGCCTTGAGCTGGTGAGCCAGCCCTCCTCTTTTTCCCCTGCTCTGCTGGCCACGCCCACTCCTCCCTCTGCTCACAGTGCTCCACACCCATCATGTAGCATTTTTTGAGGTAGACTTGGATTGAAAGATGAGGGTTTCATGACCCTTTAATTCAATTAAAACAAGTACCAAAACATAAAATACATTATTACTAATCTGTAAACACAGACACATTTAAAAACAGAGGCTAAAAAGAAGTTATATACACAATAGTTTTCTTTTTCTTTGTTGCTGTTTTTATTTTTATTATTTTAGTACTTTTTTTAGTATTTTCTTTTCCTCACTTTTTTCAATCCATGTTTTGTTTTCTTACTTTTTTGTTAAGTTGGTGTGTTGTTTTCATGTTTTGTTTCATTACTTGCATTGCTATATGTCTGTTTTATATTTCTTTTCTTTTTTTGTACTATTCTGCCTAGTTTGTTTAATGAACAATTATAATGGAAAAAAATAACAAAAAACATATCTTTAAACACAAACAAAAGTGCATATGTATACATGTAAGACAAATCCAAAACAGAAGCATTTTACTTGTGTTCTTTTGAACTTTGTGTCAGTATTGTTTAACGTTACCTGTTATGACAAATGTTTATTAATGTGTTTTTGTTCCTTCAGTCTTTTTAATTGTCATGGCAAAAGTTCTATTGGATTTATATGGGGGATAAATTCTATAGCATTAGACAGCAGATTATTAGAGAAAAGCATTGAAATTAGCTGAATACAGTTGGTGTTGTGAGGAACAGAATGATTCTGTGAATCAGACTCATGAATGCGCTTGATGTCCTGTTATGTTTGTGAATAGAGAGGTTTTGTGGTGTGGTTGGGTGATGGATGCCAAGGCTAGCAGCGTGACATGCTTGCCATTACTCACAAGCGATGGATTCTCGGGTTTGAGTTAAGACAGAAAAGATCCTGGACTACATCAAAAGCTCTTCAGCGTGCAATAAAGCAGATGCCTCTCTAAAACAAAATGAAAAAGTATGACACAATTGCACCCATGTCCCTATATAAAGATATTAGGCTTCAGTATTGGCGTTTGCCAGCTTCAATTTAGCTGCTGTTTGATCATGGCTTTGCTGCATCTGAAGGGAGTTCGCTTTCAATAATCGCGCACACTTATTTCTATTCCAGTTCTCTGAGATGGTAAAAAAAGGTGATTTCAATAAGCAGTAGTGCATCAGTACTGGAGCACTAGACAGGGCTATTGTGTTGTACTCTCAATGAAATCACCAAGTTATTGTGTTGAAAAATATATGCGATTTTATTTATGGGGATCGCCTCAAGTCCTCTTTCATTTCCTCTCATGAACTTTCCAGATATGCTAAATTGTCCTGAATATTGTATGCGGTCTGGGTACTCAGCTAGGGTTCTCTCAGACCGATGCTCCATTATTAAGCGCAATAGGCACAGAGAAGTAGAGCTTGCATATCTGCAAAGGCCAATGCTCTTATCAACACTTAGTGTCTCGAGGATGAAAGAAATATGATTTATTTGCCTTTTAAGGGCTTCATCCAATTAGAGTAAGGTGGAGCTCATTCCATTCCATACAAGCTCTCTTTATCCACTTCCTTTGAACGCATGCACATTTAATAATGCATCTTGCTTCTGTTATTGTGATGTAATGACATGTTTTGTGGGCTTCATATAATGACTCAAAGGTCAAGAACTTTCATTATACTGCACATGTTTTATCTACTCAAGTAGGTTCATGACTGAAGTACTATTGTTTGAGGACACATTATGAAAACACCAGCTATTAATTATAAGGCATTATTACAGCTCTCTAGAATACTTGATTCTGATTGTTAATATTAATATGACAGGTTCACCTTGGTTCTACAAAACATCTTGACCATTAGTGAATACATTCATATGTGTGACCCTGGACCAAAAAAAGTTCCACAGGTATTTTTGGCAATGACCATGCCAAAAGTGGACCAAGATTTTTTCTTTTATGTCAAAATCACCAAAATAAATTAAGCAAAAATAACATTCCATGAATACATTTAGGGGCTCACAGCAAGAAATTCGCTGGTTTGAGCCTCGGCTGGGTCAGTTGGCATTTCTGTGTGGAGTCTGCATGTTCTCCCCATGTTCGCGTGGGTTTCCTCCGGGTGCTCCGGTTTCCCAAGTCCAAAGACATGTGCTATATGAATTATGTAAGCTAAATTGTCAGTAGTGTGTATAAATGGGAGTGTATAGGTGTTTCCCAGTGGGTTGCAGCTGGAAGGGCATTCGCTGCGTAAAACTTCCGCTATGGCAACCCCAGATTAATAAAGCGACTAAGCCGAAAAGAAAATGAATGAATGAATGAATGAATGAATGTATTTAGTAAATTTCCTACTGTAATTTATCAAAAAAACATTTTAGTTTAATAATATGCATTGCTAAGAAAGGTAATTTTTTAAAGGTAATTTTCTCAATATTATTATTGTATTTTTATTATGTATTTGTTTATTTATGCAAATTCCATATTTCAAATAGATTTATCTCAGTCAAATGTTGTCTTAAATACTGTAAACAGAAAGCTTTTTGATTTAGCTTTCAGCTGATTGATAACAAAATGGTTTTGTGGTCCATATATAGAAAACAAAGAATATAAGAATAGTGTTGTAATGAGTTGGGGTACAACGGAGATGAGGTTCCAAATGCAGTTTATTAAGAGAATCGTCAGGCAGGCAAAAGGTCAAAACAGGGACAGAGCATGCAGATAATCCAAAAGCGTAGTCAGAGAACAGGCGAATGGTCGCGACAAGTGGCAAAACAACATAAAACAAAACAAAGGTCAAAAAACACGGAAGGCAAGACAAGGAAACAGTTCGTAATGCTCACTTACAGCTAACAAGACTCAGCAAAGAGTGTGTGTGTATGAGATGTCTTTATAGCCCTAGAAATCAGTCCTTACGAGAATCAGCTGTTTGTGTGTAATAAGGGAGAGAACAGGTATTGGTGTGTGTAAGGTGCATGGTGTGTGTAAGGTGATAATGTACATATAATGATAATAATAATAATAATAATAATAATAATAATAATAATAATAATGTACATCCAGCCAGTTGTTTGCACAAAATAAATACGATCTATCTATCTATCTATCTATCTATCTATCTATCTATCTATCTATC
>CAIGQV010003909.1:22853486-22865911 GCA_903798115.1 Danio jaintianensis
TCTATCTATCTATCTATCTATCTATCTATCTATCTATCTATCTATCTTAAACATTAGTTTATCCATCCATACATCCTTGAGTTAAAATGTCTTTATTGTAAATGTAAAATGAGTTTATTACATTTTCTCAAATTTCAATTTCTACTTTCCTAAATTCAAATTACAATTTAAATTCTGCATTCTGTTTACTATTTCATTTCAAAGTCAATTTGAATTCTGGAAGAAGTATTGAGAACATCTCTTAAATTCTAATTCAGTTTCTAAATAATTGAATTTTAAGAGCAAATGCTGATACCCAGTCTTCTTTCTTTTTTTTCTTTTTTTTGAATACCTTGTATAAAGTTGTCAAAACTTTTAGAAAAAGGCTGATAAAAACCGAAGACCTAGAAAAGTATCACTTACACTCCCCTTAGAGAAAAGTGTGTCTAAAAGAGTCTGTGAGTGTGTCTTTTATACTTTTTTTCTCAACATGCTAAATAATGGCTTCAGAGTAAAACGAGCAAATAAACAAACGTCTCAGGTGCAAGGTACCTTGGCAACACCTCACTGAATCGCTAAGAGATTTTGACATGATGCAAGAGGGTTTTGAGTGGAGAGGCAAACACCTGCATGGGGGAATTTCAAAACTTTTAAACTGTAAACATTTAACGCTTGACAGGTTGAAGCATTACTAAAGCAAAATATCTTTAAACCCAGAATACTTAAATGTGTTGTGCTGTCTCCAGGCTATTAAAAAAAGCTTCACTGTTTATATTATTACTGAGAGAAAAAATATATCAGAATGCCAAAAGCTGAAGTTCTTTTAAGTGAAGGGGTAGAGAGAATTAGAAAATAAGCATTGCAAAATGTTGAAATAAGGCAAATGTCACAACTGTAGTAATGTGGTAAACAGCCTAGTGGGATGCAGGAGTTTTTGATACCACATTCTCCAAAACATGACAAAAGCGGAATAAAATTTAAACTTTTGTAATATTGTATGATTGGTTTGGGGTTTGATATCACATTTAAACATACATATTTAAAATATGCAGATTACAATAATTATGTTTATACAGTTTACAAGGAAAGATTGTTAGCCCTGTTTTCATTTTCATTTTTTTTTCCCCCCAGGTGATGTTTAATAGAGGAATGCCCTTTTCACAGTATTTCCTACTATTTTTTTCTTGTTCTAAAAAATGTATGTATTCCTTTCGTTTGCCTTGAATAAAATCATTTTAATTTATTTATTTGTTAATTTGATCGATTTTTATTGTAAATATTATTACACTGTAATAAATACAGTTCCACACAATTCCTTCATGTTGTCCCAACACAAATCAATTAAGTTAACTTATTTTTTGCTTAAGTGGATTGAAGTGGATTGAATATAAAACTATTAACTTATGTAAAAAATTGTGTTGATTTTAAATCAACTCATTTTAAGTAAGTAGTTTGAACAAGCAGCAAAAATAATTTGTTGAGTTTGTCTATTTAAGATTTCTTTTCTCTCTTTTTTTTTTTGATTGGCTACAGAACAAACGACTGTTGTACAATGACTTACTTAACCTAGTTAAACGTTTAAATTGCCCTTTAGACTGAATACTGGTATCTTGCAAAATAACTAGTTAAATATTTTGCACAGAAGAATTTCATTATTAGAAAAGAGTTATTAAAACTATTTTATTTAAAAATCGTCTCTATGTTAAACAGCACTTGGAAAATATTCAAAAAAAGAATTCAAATTTCACAGAAGCTAAAAATGTGGTCTTCAACTGTATATACTCAGTAAAAACTATGTGTATAAATGCAAATGTTTTATGAATGTGAGGAGTGGAGAAGAGTGTTTTAATTTTGCATTTGCCTTCTACAATCGTGGACAAAAGTTTTGAGAATTACATAAATATTGGAAATTGGAAAAGTTGCTGCTTAAGTTTTTATAATAGCAATTTGCATATACTCCAGAATGTTGTGAAGAGTGATCAGATGAATTGCATAGTCGTTCTTTGCCATGAAAATTAACTTAATCCTGAAAAAAACTTCTGCGGGATCTGAGTGCCACCAGTGCAGAGCTTGCTCTGGAATGGCAGCAGGCAGGTGTGAGCGCATCTGCACGCACAGTGAGGCAAAGACTTTTGGAAAACGGCCTGGTGTCAAGAAGGGCAGCAAAGAAGCCACTTCTCTCCAAAAAAAAACCATCAGGGACAGATTGATCTTCTGCAAAAAGTATGGCGAATGGACTGCTGAGGACTGGGGAAAAGTAATATTCTCAGATGAAGCCGCTTTCTGATTGTTTGGGGCATCTGGAAAAAGGCTTGTCCGGAGAAGAAAAGGTGAGCACTACCATCAGTCCTGTGTCATGCCAACAGTAAAGCATCCTGAGACCATTCATGTGTGGGGTTGCTTCTCATCCAAGGGAGTGGGCTCACTCACAATTTAGCCCAAAAACACAGCCATGAATAAAGAATGGTACCAAAACACTGAAATTTTGGGTCCATGGCCTGGAAACTCCCCAGATATTAATCCCATTGAGAACTTGTGGTCAATCATCAAGAGGCGGGTGGACAAACAAAAACCCACTAATTCTGACAAACTCCAAGAAGTGATTATGAAAGAATGGGTTGCTATCAGTCAGGATTTGGCCCAGAAGTTGATTGAGAGCATGCCCAGTCGAATTGCAGAGGTCCTGACTCTTTGCATAAATGTGCTTGTAATTATATATCAGTACATCACAGAAACAACTGAAACAAAGATCTAAAAGCAGTTTAGCAGCAAACTTTGTGAAAACTGATATTTGTGTCATTCTCAAAACTTTTGGCCACGACTGTAGACCTAGACAATACTCTTATAAATAGCTTTTTGCATAGCACTTCATTTTTTCTAAATTTTTTTTAAGCAAATGTACTCATAGGTTAAAACTGAGTGCCAACACAACTACAATAAACAATATAACCTGTAAGCTGGTGAAAACATAATGTGATGCATTTATTGCCAAAGATGTGATGGTTCTATTGATGAACAAAAGCAATAAAATCTCACAGTGATTCGTAACTTTTTGATTAAGTGTTTAATTCATATGTATGCATTTGTGTGATTCATTTAAGACCAATTTGCATTTAATTTCATGCCCCAATAAAGTTAGGCTTTGGGAGTGAGTTTAGGGGGCACACTTAAAATTTTAAAAACTTTAAAAATTGTACATTGAATGTATGGATAAAATCGAATGAATTTGTACAAATTAGCCAATTTTCTGACAATACATAAAGTTATGTTTCATCGTTAGATTAGACTGGGCAAAAAATATACTGAATTTCAATGCCAGATGCCGTTTTCTTTTCAAACAACTTTCCAAATTTATTTGAGCCTGTTTTTGGAGAAATGTTAACAAAATAACAACACATGACCACAATCTGACCATATAAAAAGCAAACTAAGAACTTTGACAATGTGGTGTTTACTTATTTAATATATAGCAGGGATCACAAACACATTGTAGAAACTAGGCATGTAGATGTGTGCAAACCGGTTGGGCACAGCAATATTTAAAAAAATCAATATCATTCTTGTGCTCTGAACTATAAATAGACTGATAGATGCAAGCAAAGACAGACATGGTTAACCTTTCAGTGACATACTACTTTAATAGTAATAGCTCAGATGAATACATTCATCACTGGATTTAGCCTGGGGTAAGTCATGCCAAATATTGAAGCCCTGATACATCTGCCATTACCCCTCTACTTCTGATACTTTTTTTCATACTCACTTTTTCCTGTTGCAGAAGACTGTCTCACACCTCGGTTTCTTAATAGCAAATAACATTTTTCAATGTTTAAAGGGGATTTATTTGGGCAGTCAATGGAAGTCTGCCCAGACTTTTGTAATTATCTTTTCATTTGCTCTGGTTTAGTTATTTATAGAAGAAAAAAATCACTATGCCTTTGCATGGTTCTACTCAAGCACACCACAGAATTTGGGGGGAAAGAAGGGTTCATTTGCATTCATTTGCATGCAATTAGCATATCAAACTTCTTGACTTGAAAGGAATGCCTTGCTTAGAAACTGTATTTTCTCTAGGCCTCATATACACTAGTGGCTTTGGGTTCATGTTACTTTGTTTGCACATTAGCCGAGAGGTTTCTCATGTTATTTGTGTGTAATGTGCCTTCCCATTTCCTCTAATTTTCTCTCTCGGCCTGCCAGTGAAAGCAGACAACAGAAAGACTGCAATGTAATTCTCAAGTTTCAGCAAATGCAAGCGGTGTTATTACAGTAAATGTGTGTGGATGTGAGTCAGGAAGTATAAATGTGTAGTTTAGTGACTCAAAACTTATACTTAAACTTCTAGACTTTGCTTGTGGAACAAATGGCTTAAGCTTATCTGGGTGTATTGTGGGTTATTTGTATAACATGTTTACTAGGATTAATTGTGCAAACTGGTTGGGTACAGCGATATTGAAAAAGTTTACTTTTGGTTTACTTTATTCTAAGTACCAGGGGTTTTAAGGATTTTACAGCACAATTTATGCAGCATGTAAAATTGATCAGACGTCTTAAGTTTAACATTCAAAATGGTTTCTGAAGGATTGGCTGGATTTACAACCCGAATGAAGAAAATATGGTATTTGGATTCACACCAAAATGAAATCTTAATTTCAAACCAAAGACTTTGATGTTCAAGGTCTGTGAAAAAGAAATGTAGAACTGAGAGAACAGGACTTGACAGTTTAAGAATATAAAAAAAAAATAATTTGCAGTGTTAATTTATGGAGATTCTAATATAGTTTTAAATTGAAGTATACAAATTTTTTAAATATATATTTTTATATTTTATATTTCCTTTTAATTTAGAAAGTTTGGTTCAAGTTTTTAGTTAAAGTTTTAGGGATTTTTTTAATTTTTATTTTGGTTTTAATAATAGTTTTAATTTGTGTTTTGGAAGTTTTAATAATACTAAATAACATTACAAATGAACTAAACCAAGGTATTATGTAAATGATTGACCACATTTTAAGAAATTACCATAGGATCCTAAGATTTTTATTTATGTGTATTTCTATGTGCTAAACGTATTATTGCTCCTAATTGGAAAAATATAAATGAACCTCGAATTGGAAAGTAGATTAAAGTAATAGTGTCACATATGACAATGGAAAAGATCACATAGATTGTTGAAAAGAAACTAAATGTGTTTGAAAATATCTGGAGACCTTTTAAAACTTCCTAAAGTACAATGTAAATGTTGCCAGTCTGCCACAACAAGTCTAAACATAGACTTGGGAAACACTCTTTACCTGATTTAAACATTTTTTTTTTTCAACACAATTTTTTCTTTGTTCTTTTTTTTTTTTAGGGAACGGGTTGATGGGAGGGAGAATAGGGTGTAAAATGTTTGCTGTGTCTACATGATTATTATTCTGTAACTGTGTAATATGTTGTGATATGCAAACTGAAAAAAGTAATAAATATATTGTACAAAAAAATTAACTAAACAAAATTAAAATGATAAAATTCTCCTTGACAACTAGCTGAAATAAGTGCATAATTTTATATTTATAATATAAACATAATATTTTAATTATTATTTTATATAATTATTTTTATTTTAGCTAAGATGTATTTCAAGCACAAAAAAGGTTTTAGACTTCGTTAACTATAAACTGTGTTAACTGTGTGTATATGCATAGTTGTGTTTTTCACACTGTTTCACACATTATGCATAATTTGTTATTTAATCCATTCAATGTGATGCCATTTATTTCTGACAATCAAAAAGGTGCGTCCCAAATTACATATGAAGGGAAACCTGCAGGGAATGATGAGACATGCTATTTGCATCCAAAACGCACACTCATCAGTACAGCCTATTCATTCTGTGCGTGCTATTTTTAAACACCAACATTTAGTAAATCAGGGCTTTAGTGTTTATTATCAGCTTCCTGCACACACACATTATGAAAGGCCCAGCAGATCTGCATATGTGACTTGCTCTTTGTTGCATGAAAAAAAAAGAAAACGCTTTGAATTGTACCGGTTGCATGCGTGTTAATTGGAAACTCCCTGCTATTTATCAGGCAAAGAAAGTTAATACAATTTCACAATTATCTTGTTAAACCATATTAATTAGAAATAACAATGGAGTCAACACAAATCAATTGAAACTTCAAGAGGTAAGGAAATTGCATTATGACTGAACTCTTGCCTTGGGCTAGTGAGGGGCTAGATTAACAGAGTGATCCTAATCACGACTTAATCAGGGAGAATTATTCACTAAAGTGGGCTTTAGAGATGGGCTGGTCATGATCAAAGGATCTCAGCACAGCTCTATGGCTCTCTGTGAGAGAGTTTGAGTGGTTAGATATGTATAAAACACACTATAGTAACACCATACTTGAGTTTGGAATGGAAAACGTTTGGTTAAGTTTACCACTAAAGTCATTTTCTTATAATACCCAATGAATCTACAATGCAAAACAGAAAGAGAGTCTAGTGTGGTCTGACTCCCAAACAAGTGTTTCACAAAAAAAAAAAAATATATATATATATATATAATCCAGAAATCAAAGTTATCAAATGAACTGGTTCTTTTTAATGGCTCATACACAGACTACACAGATCGCTAAAAGAATGATTCTAATGAGTCAGCTCTTTTTAGTGATCGACAGTACAGAACAATCTGAATCCTGAATGATTCTTATGTGCATCTTATTTTATTGAATTATAAACAGACGCTGAAACCAGTACAATCAGAAAAAAATTATTGCATCAATTCTTTTTAATGTATTAAAGTCCACAATCCATTTAATGCAACTCCTGAATCAATGATTCTAATGAGTCGGCTCTATTCAGTGAACCACACAATTCCAACTTCTAAACCAATGATTCAAATGAGCCGTTTGTTTTTTTTTAGTGCATCACAGTAATGATAAATGATTCTGAATGAGTTTGATCTCTGATCCAATTCTGAACAAATATTATATTACTTTTAGTGAATTTAATGGGTTGCTCATTGGCTTGGTTTTAGCATTTTGCTTTTGTTTAAAATTGGACTGTATATTGACAGGAAGAGAAATGAGAGAGAGAGGGGGGTTGAATCAGGAAAGGTCCACGAGTAGGGATTTGAACTCAGGACACCCGCAGCACAGTTATATGGTGCACTGAACACTAGGCTTATGCGACTGCATTCATGCTCTTTCTAAAAAAAAGACATCATTAAATAACAAACAAGTCGCTAGTCTTTAATTCATCTCTTCAGTTTTGAGCGCAATGCAATTTTGTATGCGACTCATTAGGATGCAGTACATAATATGACACAGCCTTAAGGGTGTGCTTAGATTACTAGTGTGCTTGTGAAATGAGCTGTCAGTGCGGGAGACAAAGTGCGCAAAGGTTGAGTATATAATGTTTTTCTCTTATTCTCCACTTTCTCATTCTCCTGTCATTTGCTGTGCAAAACGCACACGCACACATGCGAAAACTGAATGATTTATCCATTGGCATGAAGCACATTGCACTTCAAATCAGAGCTACAAAAGTCTCTAACATTTATCATGATAAGTGTTAGCTGTTAACTGGCTGTCCTTAAGGAAAATGTAGACCTTGAGAGCAAAGCTTTATAGGACAAGGCTGTGCTCTTGCTGTTTGTATTGTTCCACTAGATACTTTATCAGCGCTGCATGAAATAGAGTTTGTAGGGGAAACTAAAATATCTAAACACCACATACGGTACAGAATAAAAGCGTCTTCTGATTGCCTGACTGCGGTGAAGGAAATGCATCTCTAGCAGAGAAAATGAAAAATACAGAGAGAAAAAAATCTTTTCATTCAGGCTTTACAGTCTCCTCTTCGCAAATCCTTCGCATTTCCATTTGACACTGAAAATTAATCTTTTTTTTGTTGTTTTGGTTGAGTGAGGCTGTGGTTTGACATGCGACAAGTGAAATAAATTATCAAAGAGAATTTACATTCTGATTCAAGTGTGTTTGCACACGGCCTCCTGCACGAGTGATTGAAATTACAAGTGCCTTCAATTTCCAACAATTTCAACCTTGTTAAGAAGATGCTCACCTGAAAGAGCGAAAAATAAGCCCTCTAAAAACACAAGTGCTCCTCTGCCATCCGAACTGCCTCTTTCACCGCTCGTTTCCTTCCTTTCCTTCCTTTCCTTCCTTGCAAAGCATCTCTTATACACTCCTATTTTCCGACACATCGTTGCTCCAAACCTCCCACTTCTCTCATCATTTTCTCCTTCATACCACTTGCAGACACCTATGTCCTCAAAGATCTCATAATATTCTATCACTGCATTTTTTTCATACATACATCCATCTTTTTTTCCATGTGCTCTTTTCTGAAGGGCTCTTGACTACATCTCTTTTTCTGACTAAAAAAATATTTTCTTTTTACCATCTTCATTTCTGCTTTTTATATGATATGCAGTTTATGGGCTATTTAACTGTGCATTTAATTTGTAATGTATTTATTTAATTGTATATAGAGGCCACATGACAATCCTGTTTCTCTTAATTTATGATTAGTGTTTGAATAAATTACCTTTTTTTATCTGTAAAATACTGATGACATTTCTTCCTAATTAAAATACAACTGTTGTCATTTAGAGGATTGTTTGGATTTCAGAAGAAGAGTTACTAATATCAAAAATAAAATAAAAACTACAACATATATTTGACATTTGGGAAAAACATTCTCAGATCATTATATTATAAAACACATTAGCATTTTACTCAAACCCATACCTAATAAATAAAATAAATCTAAAGAAACAGAAACAGACGAGTTGTTATTATATTACCACACACTGTATTATAATACAATACCCAGAGTAAGTGAATGTTAAAAAGATGTAAATAAATAATAAATAAATAACATCTTATGCCAGAGGAGCGTCGCTTGTTTAGAAACGCCAATCCGTATCCAGTGCTGGAAAATAACATTGGCATTAAAATGTGGTTTGTAACTAATTCAGATTTATTCCACTCTCCTTTGCACTTCACAGCGGAGCTCTCTAATGCTCTCTTTTCCTCTAATCTGACCTGCCAGAGCGTCATATTGAGTCTCGGGATCTCTCCTCATGGATGAGGTGCTCTGAAGCGGAGTGAAAGAAACTCTTTTTTTCCTACACACAGTTATAAGTTTTACCCTGGCAGATATCACATCATCACTATCTTACTCCATAACACGGCTGGATGAACATCACATGGAAACCCACTGTTGTGCTTCGTTCAGCATGGGAAGGTCATGTTGGGCCTGATAAGAGGGGCTTTTCTCTGCCTCAGATTTGGCAACTGAAACATCTTGGCTCATCCACAGTGGCAGCATCTTCAAAGGCAAACCTTACGTGCATCACAGAGTGTCGAATATTCAGTCAAAGGATGAAAAAAACAAAAACGTTGCAAAACATCTGCTCGGGTTACAGGGCTGTGAGGTTGATATAATCCTTTCTTTCTAAATGGTCAGTTGAAAGGGTAACTGCAGTCCATCTACTGTACAACTCTCAAAGCAACAGCAGTTGTTGTAGTACATAAGCAAAAAGCAAAAAGAAAATCTAATCTTTAATATATGAATCAGAGGCATGCCAAGCTGCTGGAATCTGTGTCCTTTTGGGCTTTAAGCCTTGAGCACTGACTAAAGCTGGGTTCACACTACACCATATTATTTTTTATGATAGTCACTGTGTCAGATTATGCGATCTCTACTGTGTATTCTTGTTTTGACATGGACAGGAAATATGTCAGACTTTACATTGCTTCCCAACCAATTATAACTTGCCGTCTTTAACAAAGTGTGTGTCATTGAGAAGGTGGAACTATCAACTGACTTCTGGAAATTAGAGTGTAAAACAGACAATGGTTATTGTGGCTAAGGAAAAATCCCACTGGTTGGAGTACACATAAAACAGGCTATTCCTTCTGTGATGACATTGTAAAGCTTCCCAGAAGCAGCATATCATTTGTTATACACTATAAATACAGTAATTGCTGCATACAAAACCTCACAACCCCCTATGTCAAAAGGTTAGTGCCAAGTGAAAAAGTCTAACAGTAATTAAAAATTATATATATATATATATATAATAGATATAGATTTACATAGATAAGGTAAGGTAATGTTAGCCTGCGCTGAAGTGGGAAGATCAGAGCTGTCAGAGCTGCGGGATTTACAACATGTTAATTCATCAACTTCTCCCAAAATACATGGAAGTATGTGGCTGTTTAACTAAAAAAAAGATTAGACTAAACATTCTAGTTACATAAACAGCGTGAATCTGATGTGAATAAAGCACATCTTCCGATTATGTTTAATAAATATGATACATATGTTGTCTTCTTTTTGAAAATCCTAAATTAACACACTTTTGTGTGGTTTGCTGCATTTGGTATTATTTTCTCTCTGCCCTCCATCTTTATCAGACCCATTTCAGACCAGTTAAGAACCAGTGTATCAGACACATCATTCCCCAGTCTAGCGAAATGGACTACTTGTCTGTGAATTGGACCAAAGACTAAAGAAAAGCCTTTTATAATGTCTAGGGAGCGCCAACTCTCACTGTTCCGGATCAATGAATTGCAAATTGGAAGATATAGACACGAAAATGGCTTCCATCGTTGTGATTTTTCCTCTCATTGATTCTACACTTTCAGCAGCAGGCATTTTGTTTCATATGATGAGTTGTGATGTTTTAACAATAAAATCAGTATCACACGCATACTCAATAATACATCCATTTCTGTTCCTCTCTCTCTCTCCCCGCTATCTCTCTGCTTATTCATGAGACAATGTTTGTCTGCATATTTGACAATAAATCTGCTTTGCATGCATTCATAATCCCTCCCCTGACAAAACCCATTGCGAATGCTCCCTATATTTGCATCGTAGCTTCAGGCCAGAAGCTGTAACCACAAAATTCAGATCCAATTTAAAACCTTACAACACCACAGCCTATTGAAATTAATCTCACGATCTCGCTCCCTCCCAACAGTGCTCTTAGACCAGAGGCCTTTAGAAGTACACATGGCCCTTCAGCTGCAGTAATATTGGCAGGGGGTTTCGTGAAGTCTTAACTCGTGTTTCAGCCTCATGTGGCGACACACTGACAGGTGGGATTGGCGCAGTGTTGCAGTGGCAAGTAGAGGCTTACCGTCTCAACGCTAACAAGAGTCAAGCTCTTGCAGCAGCGGAGGAGAAATCCGATGCCGACCTCCAGGATAGGATAAGCAAGCGGTGACTTAGCAAGGCTTTGGCAATGCCGGCCCAGTTGATTCGCTGATCTTCTTCTAGTTTTTCCGTTTCACATCTCCTATTGTTCTTTTGCTAGAAGTTTCTAATTATTTTTTACCCTGTAAGCATGCTTTCAATATTAAGAACTCAGCTTTGTCTACAGTAAAAACATAACATATTCTGTATTTCTTTGTTTTATATTTCTGAAACGTTACAATGACAAACATATGCATGCATATAGGACACACATGACCCAATTACAATTACATGTGAACTCCTGCTTGTTATTCACAAACTTCTTGTAATTTATGATGTGGGTTATGAGGGGGTTTGTGGGTCTTAGAAACGCTTTAAGATGCCCTGCCATTTGTCAGTATCTTGTATGAAGTGTATCCTATATAAAGAGTTCATTTGTAAAACCAAATAACCCCATTGTAGTCATTTTCAGTTGTACTGAAAAGTATAATTAAAAAAAAAAAAGTATTATAGAAATGTACTTAAACTGCAGCTTTTACATTGAGTATTGAAGAGTTCAGTTGTACAATCTCAATCTCTGAACTCTAAATATATTTATATACAAATCATCTATATGTAAGTCTATATATAAGTCACTGAAATGAGGTCAGAAAAACGAAAGTAAATATATTTACTCAAAGCTTTTTTCCTATATTGATTTCATGATTTTATTTTATTTTTATTATTATTATCTTTTTTTGTCAGCCAGTTTTCTAAGCTGTAGGAAAGCATAGATACTTCGATTGAAATCTCAAAATTCGCCTAATTGGATGTACAACATGAATGATCAAAAATATTATGCAGTTTATTAATTTTTGATTCCAATATTTTAAGGTTGTGCTGAATGTATACTTCACACAGGTCTGGACAAGTTGCGTTTTTATGTATTTGAGATCTTAGTGAAGCCCAGGTGAGGAGGCTTCTCTTTCAGAAATTCCAAAAGGTAGTAGAAAGACAAGACTGTGAATCATAAAGAGACTATTCCCACAGGAAAAGAAACAAAGGCAATAAAAACAATTCTGCCACAGACAGAATGGGTTTCTGCTCTCGCTGATGCACTGGGAGGAACCACAAACTGAATTTGATACAGAGAGAGAAGTGGATGAGGCAACCGTCATTACAAGAAAACCAACATTACCTACTGTACAAGAATTAGGAAATAAAAAGAAAATACATTAAATATTTGCGTTTAACTT
>CAIGQV010003909.1:22865921-22879488 GCA_903798115.1 Danio jaintianensis
TTTTTTTTGCTGTTTTGCACGCTGTACGCCATAGTAGTTACTAGCCACTTAGAGCTTCACTTTTAGATCTTTAAACACAACAGTGACCTTATATAGAAAGCACACAACAAATTTGGTTAGTACAAACATGAGCTTACTGAGAAAGTGACTAGTTGCCTAGTTTAAGCATAATGATTTGTGCTGAAAGAGAGTCAGTAAATGTAAAATGCAACACATACGCATCTAATGTAAAATGCATAACGGTTATAGAAATTTGATTTGTGCTGCAGCTTTGCATATATAATTTAAAAGAAGAAGACAAATAAAAACAGTTAGACTGTGCTAGACTACACCAAAAAGACCAGTCGGATAAAGGAAGACAGGGTTTTTATTTAGGGTAGATAGGCTATTATTTAATCATAGTGTCTAGAAAAAAGGAAAAAACATCAGCACATACTGATTCAAACACCATTAAATCTGTTAATAATATATTAAATCACTCTTTGGCTGAGCCAGACGTATTATGTGAATAAAAAAGGATCAAGGACAGTCTGGACGAAACAGCAATGTCTAACATTCTGAACTGCAGGTGGCTCAAAGCTTCAATACACTCCATATAGGCTTCAAACACATTTTATAGCACAAATCACTGCTTGTCACTTCCCGTTCCAGTAATTTCAAAACCCATTTCATGCATGCAAACTGCCTAAAACATCAGCAAAGAGCGGCATTTAGAACAAACTATATTCTGCATGCTTAACTTTAGGCAGATGAATAAAATGCCCCGAAAAGCTCTGCCATGCAAATTAATTTAGCAGCTTTATCCTTTCTAAAGAACCCACGTTCTCCAGTGAATCGATCCTTTGAGACCATCACCACCTTGCTTTGAGGAACAGACGGATGCACGGATGTCCTTGGCTTCAAGTCGGGGAAAAGGAAGAGTGTTCTGGGAATTAATCAGAGCCAGAACATTTGAACTAGCTAAGCTTCAGTCAAATAAATGGGCCACCTAAACAACACCACCAGTTACCACTGATTAAAATGAGGACACTTGGCTTCTGCTCCTTCTTGGCTCTTCAGTTTCCAACATGCAATGTCGCTGTGTTCCATTAGTCAAGTGAGGCAAAAGACAGCTCATGCAAAACCTACAGCAGCCAACCCTCACATCCAGGAACGTGTTATTTGAAATGGTGCTCACGCTTTGTACAACCGGTGAACGCATCAGTGTCAGAAATTCTCTACCTCCCATTTTGTGAATCCTATTTCAATCTTGGAAAAAAAAAGACCCATAGAGCCGAAACAAGCCTCTAATGAACTTCTGCAAAGTGCCACTTTTAATTAGCAGAGAAGGGACCTTAGACAGCTCTCAGGCTATGACAAAGCTGTCATCGTTAGCATGACTAAGAGCTTCATGCAACAGCGAGAGTCCCAGAGAGGAGGGCAATGAGACAAGAGAGGAGAGAGAGAGAGAGAGAGAGAGAGAGAGAGAGAGAGAGAGAGAGAGAGAGAAAGAAAAGGGAGGTGGAAAAAAAGAGCAAGATAAAGAGAAAAAGAAAGATTTACTGGCAGATTGTTCCAGAAGGATCATTCTCTTAGAAAAAAAATAAAAGACAGGACATGGTACTGTCACTGCTCTGAAAACCATACAGCCTCCCATCCGTGGTGATTCCATTTATTTGTTGAGCGAACAGTTTTCCAGCAATGCAGAAACAGGAAATGCAGTCATACCTGCAGTGTTTGTGTGGGCCGCTCAGGGTCTCGATGACAAAGCACTCGCCATCATTCAGGCAGTAGGCCAGATCCTTCTCCTGACACGGCTTGAAGTGCTCCGATTTCAATGGTGGCAGAGTTGGCGATGCTGAAGGAGAAAATAGAAAAGAGAAAGAAAATGATGCTGTGTAATAGATTAAGAATACGAATACGAAATACAAAAAAGAACACAATCTGGAGGAACAAAAAAGGGAACTTGTGACATATATCATTATGAAATCAATAAATCTAAATAAAATACCAAGGGTAACTATTTTAAGTGTAATATAGGTGTTTGTCTGACAAACTGTGTTCAAATGGTATATGAAATAAAAATAATAATAATTATTCACTTTGCAAAGTGTACCAAAAAGCAAGCTAAATCTAAATATTAATGAATGGAGTTAATATTAAAATAAAATAATTCTGTATGTAACATGTAAAGATATTGAAGTAATAGCTGAAAGGTGATTTTTTTTTTTGTAATTATGTGCAGTTCAAGTTCTGTATGTACATTTTAGAAAATGTCTTGTATCAAATCTAGTAAAAAATGCGATGCTCATCAGATAGTTATGTTTAAAGCATAGGCACAATAAGAGCTCTTGCATAGATACACTTGATGTTAATGTTACAGGAAAAATGTGCAATGTTTGTAAAAGTAACAAATCAGCAGGAAAATTTATATTTGTCATTCAGTTTTCTCAGTGGATATGGATTATTTGTGGCACAACCTTTTCATTTGAAAAGCTAAATAGAAAACTTTGACCAAAAATGTAAAAAAAATATATATACTGTCATCAAAAATGTACTACCAAACAAACAACTTTCTTCCTAAAGGTTTTTAAATATATTTCCAGGTTGTTTTTTTACTTGGATTACACCACTGAAAGAAAACACTGGTAGAAAAAGACATACAGTGCATGAGTCTCTCTATACTTTTGGTAGAGTATTTCATCATCATTAAAATCAATAGCCTTCAACGCTTCCCTCTCCAACGTACGCTATATTTCCAGACATCTCGTCAGTTGCCAACCAAAAACAACAACATCACATGAACATCAAAGATCACCATCACATAAACACCAGAAAATGCAATCCACCTCTCCAAAACAAGCAACCAAAAGTCTCTTTGCTGAGTTCAGCTTGTTAAATCTGACAGGGAGCGGATTCGGTTTGCTGCTGATCTATTACTGAAGGATGATAGATGAGAACAATGAGGTAATCACTCTCTCTGGCTTCTCAGAATTAATTCAGGAGTCTACTATTTGGGAAAAAGACTTCATTGTGATTAATGATGCCAAGTTCACTTTGCTAAAGTCAACATAATAAGGCAACCTTACACTTATTACAGTCCTCAACCTGTGCAAGCTGAAAGTCTGTAAACAGCATTAATAATATGTCTGAGAAACTTTGACTGACATTCGTGTTTTGAACACACCTGAAATAAAGATTTGCTGAATGGCTGAACGAATGAAGAACATAACTTGAGAGGAGATGAACAGCTTGTATAATCAACAAACTAGATTGACCTCAAAGTAAAAGACATTTTATACATGGAAAATATGTCATGTCATGTACTCTGTGCTAGGTTTGAGTTTATTTCATGAATTTCAATTAAGTTCTCAGTTAAACTGCTTAGAGGTAGGCGAAATGATTGACACTTTTACCCTGAAACAGCCTTACAGGTTTCATAAACCTCAAGATCACCACATAACAAATTCATAACTCCAACCTGCAGTAAAACAACCTAAAGCATATCCAACTTTTTCCTATGTTCGCACAAAGTGATATATAGTTTCCAATTCTCTGCAATATGTATTATTTATAAAACACATTTTGGATGTACATTATAAATGATCACATTATTATTACACAGCTCTATAAATACAATATGAGAATATCCATCTTTTTCCACATACATAATACAGATACAGTATACTCATGTGAAGTGATATACATATACTGTTACACTATATATATATATATATATACAACAGTGCTGTCTGGTTCTTGAATCTGATTGGCTGATAGCCGTGCGATATTCTGCAAATACACCCTCTTAACCCTTCACCATTGTGTATTACTCTGTCCACATACAGCAACAAGCAGAGGACACTCTACAGTTTGACAAATATTGCTGCTGTTCGACAACATCATGTACTTTTGAGGCTTTTTTTTTGGCGAGAATGTAGTTGTTGAGATTGCAACTATGCAGTTTATTTATAAGGATAGTGCCTATTGTAAATATTTATCATTTCGGAGAGACAGCATGTCGGCGGCCATTAGCCTGTCTTTTAGCAGAGCAAAGATGGTTGACGTTGTCTATCCAAAAGATGGCGACAGAGACCGCATAATAAGCACATAGAAGATAAAACAGCATAATTTCTAACTACAGCTGATCAAATCATTATTAAACAGGTAAGTGATATTCTAAGTCGATCTCTCTCTTTTGTATGTTGTAGTGCTGTATTTATACCATATAATTGTATTGTATTGAGTGTGAGATGGGATTCACATATCAGGAATGTGTGTATTTTGTGTTGCCACTCTTTGCGTAACCCTGAGTTACTTTTTGGTTGGCCATCTGTTTGTTTCTAATGAGTCTTCTGATTTTGTTACTGCAGACAAGTTCAGTAAAAAGAAAGAAAGAAGAAACGGTCGCATAAGTTTAGCGTTTTTCCTTATCGCAAACACAACAGAAATCTGGTAGTGATTGCACTGCTTTGGCTTTTTTCGGGGTTAATTATTGTGATATCCCGATTGTAACAGAGAAATACTGGGAGATATCTCTGTAGACTGATGCCGTTCAGCCTTATAATCTTAAAATTTGAGCAAAATCACCTGTTTTGTCATCACTTTAGATATTACGCTAGAGAATCATTCAAATACTAGCTTTAAAATGACGTTTGTGAAGTCGCAACAGTTTCTACTGTTCTGACATCAGCTGCAGATGTGAATGAATGGCGGAAGAAAGTAGTTCCTCAAACGCTTGTGTTTGAGCTTCTTTTTTATATGCACGATTATGCCGTTGAACTGTTGTATAAACGCAATATCACACTCGTAGCAGTGCGATATGGCTGTATATCGTCACTGGTGGGACACTAAGGCACGCCTCCCACCAGTGCCGATATACAGCCATATCGCACTGCTACGAGTGTGATATTGCTCATATATATAACAGTAAACATAGGTTGACTGATTAGTTAGTTGTTACAAAGTTATTATATTTACAATAATAAATACATACTGGATAAAAAAAGTGTTACTACCAAATACAAATACAAATAAAACAAATAAAATACAAATAAAATGCAACTGATTCTCTGCACAGACATTCAAATTACACTTGTATGTGTCACATTAATCAAAGTAATTGCAATGTATCATGGCAAATTACACAAAATAATTATATATGTCAATATTTGGTGAGAAAAGCAGACAATGGCTGCAGAGTAAAACAAAAAATCATCCAAATTAAATCTTCAGTTGCTTATTCTGCCATTTATGTATGGGTCAAGGAGCATGACTAACTACATTTTCATGTAATTGTGCTATAATAAATAAATTATTAACTAAGAAAATGAACATTAATTCTGCATGATTCTTTTTGTAGTCACTAATAACGTTGTCCGAGTATCAGCTGTGGGTGTTATCACATTCACGCTCATTAATTTCAGAATATTCAGCCAGGTCTTCTGAGGTTAATTTGGCGTGCGTTCAGACCACCAGGTGACAGAACGCCCACAAGGAGGACCTTAGGACCTTAATAAATAAAACTTTAAACGTTTTTAATAAAAAACTTCATTTGTTTTACATTAATTGCATCTAGGTGCTTCACCAGACCTTTAGACAAACGCCTGCCAGAATCAATGCAAAACGCTTGTGCTTTGTGTTGAAAGCAAAAAAAAAAGCAAGATCTCTATTAGTCATCCCTCAGAACACTGATGATATCGATAACAGCTTAGTAGCCCATCAGCTTCATTACTGAGGCTTTTTTCGTCTGGATTTAAATGGCCTGGTTTCCTGCAGGCTGTCAGTTTTCCTGGAGGTGAGATGGAGATTGGAGATCCACTCAGCCTCTGACATCCTCTCTATCTTAGTTTGTTTGGTGGGCCGAGGCAGGTGCGGGGTGTTAAGGGATGGGATTCCCCAGGGCCAAGCACTGATGCCGTCTCTCAGATGTGACATTCCCCCAGAGCGCCCGGCAGCTTGACATACAGTGAAGGTCACAGAGAATCGATTAGCTCACAAGCAGCAATACAGGAGGGACAGGCAGAAGTGTTGACAGCACACTCAGATTGAGCTGATGATGTATGTGTTAGCTTAAAGAGACAGTACAACCAAATGTGCCCTGCATAAACGAGTACACCCCTCACAGATCTCTCTGTTAAATTCATATTTTCTATAGGATGCTTTACAATAATATATTTGTTATACATTATATTAGTCAGTACCAAAGCCGAAACTGGAACTAATCTAACAAAAAAACTTAACATCAAAGTCCAAAAATGAGTACACCCAAATGAATATGTTGGGGGAAAATAATAAATAAAATTTTAATAAACAAAAATTTTATTAAAATTTAGCCTACCCAATTCACCTATACCACAGGTTTTTGACTTGTGGGGGAAACCGGAGCACCCGGAGGAAACCCACGCGAATACGGGGAGAACATGCAAACTCCACAACGAAACGCCAACTGACCCAGCCAAGGCTCAAACCAGCGACCTTCTTGCGGTGAGGCGAACGTGCTACCCACTGCGCCACCGTGCAGCCTCAACTTCATCCATTAAAATGATAACTTTTTAATAAAACAGCTTTGAATGCACCAAGTTTATCAGCTATATTCACTAAGAAATTGATAAAATATTCATTTTCAATAAGGGATGTACTCATATTGTTATAGAGTAATATATTGTTCCCAGTCATTAATTTATCTGGTGGACACATAAACAAACAGAAATATATATGTTTTGAATTATGTTGGGGCGACATGGTGGCTCAGTGGTTAGCACTGTTGCCTCACAGCAAGAAAATCACTGGTTCAAGCCCCGGCTGGACCAGTTGGCATTTCTGTCTGGAGTTTCCATGTTCTCCCTGTGTTTGCGTGGGTTTTCCTCCGAGTGCTCTGGTTTTCCCCACAGTCCAAAGACATGCGGTATAGGTGAATTGAATAAGCTAAATTGGCTGTAGTGTATGTGTGTGAATGAGTGTGTATGGATGTTTCTCAGTGCTGGGTTGCAGCTGGAGGGACATCATAAGCGCTGTGTAAAACATATGCTGGATAAATTGGCAGTTCATTCCACTGTGGCGACCCCTGATGAATAAAGGGACTAAGCCGAAGGAAAATGAATGAATGAACTATGTTGATAACCACAGCGCAATGACTTTTTTCTGCCTTTGAGATTTTTCTATGTCAAGGTATAATCAAATTATGTATACCATAGACTTTCTTTTTCTTTCTTGGAATTTAAAGGGAATTAAAACTGTTAAGATTTGTAAACTAAATGAATGTTGTTGTAAACAGATTTCATAAAAAGTCAACAATAACAGCAGAAACCAATCAAAATGTTCATTTATATGTACAGCATAAACTCCTAACTACCCAAAACTAGGTGTCAAAAAACAACACATTTATATAACAGTGAAAGTGTCGAAATTTGACTTTGCATACACTTTGTTAAATTGATTGCTCCATGAATCGTTATGGTCAATGGAACCATTTCATTCAACAAAAGGTTCTTTAGAGTGAAAATATAAAAATTTTCTCTTTTTATAGAGAAAAAAGGATCTTTAGATTGTAAAAATCTTTAGGGTTCTTTAGGGAGCTTTTATAATTTTTTTAAAGGTACCACAGAATGAAAATCTTAATATACCTTGGCATAACTGAATAATGAGAGTTCAGTTACAAAGAGTTTGTAATATAGGCAACAAACACATGTAGACTTTTGCATTTAAGTGTTTAATGCACATTTATGCATCGTGTCATATTACTCAGCTCTTACTATCATTTTTTTTATTAAAAGGATGCATCAGAGCTTCAGAGCAGAACTCATTAATATTCAAGACCATTAAAAATATGGTAAAAACTGAGTTTTTATTCTAGGGGTATTTTATTTGGTAATTTATATAAATGAGCATATAAACCATATCTGAAGAATTTTTGACAATACCTAAGCCACATAACTACTACGTAGATATCAAAGAAAATCAGAGAATGTATAGTATTTAATCAATGCACATGGGACCTTTAAGAATGTAAACAAACAGAATGCTGGTAAAGGTGTTTACACAAAGAGCAAAATCAGGTTAAGGGTCAAAAATTCAGGCACTGACTGGTTGTACTGCCTGGATGTACTTTAGTTCAAACCAGTAATGATCTTTATCGGCTTAATCAACACCATTTAATGCATTTTATCTACAGTAAGGCATTTAAAATTAAGCAAAAACCGATGTAAGATCTTTTGTGCGACCATATTAGTCTTTAAAAAACAGCTCTCCTGTGCAGACCAAATATCCACACGCCTGTTTCAGTGTCCAGTTTTTAAAAGCTGAGCCACTAGATCTTTCTGTTCCCTCAAATAATGCATCAAAAGCGCACGACATCAGAGAAGCGGGTCAACAAAATAGCTGCTTATCTATGAATACTCATATCTGGCGAAATGTCAAATCTCTGACAGAGCTTCAGCAATTCGGCTGAGAAAATAGACTGATACAGATCTTTTCTAAAAAAAGATCACAGTTTACAAGCTGAGGCTTCAATAATTTGTTTTATCATAGATGTGCCGTAGTGAATAGCTAAAGCTCCAATGGTCTTGTCCTTACAGATTTGATTTCTCTCATTACAGAGTCACTTGTTGTTGGCTAGAAATGTCAGGCAATACTGACAATCTCTCTCTAAGGATTGGCATGCTATCTCTCCATTTCTCATCTAAATGCAGAGGTCAATGGCAATTTCCTGTCAGGGAGCGAAGAGCACTTTCCAATGGCATAGTTCTGCTGGCCACTGGGCGCTCGTGGTCCCTCTTTTGGCTGACAGGTTTGGGGTTTTCTTTTCTTTGGCCAGTCATTTAAAACAGCCCCCAAGTCCCCCTCCAGCACAATGGTCTGTCTGCAATTGTGCCAAGGTGCAAGTACAGAGCAGGGGCCAGTAGGGAAAAACACAGGGAATAAATGACAGGGATGATGGATGTGACCAGAGAAAGCAGCATTCAGCATTCAGCGGAAAACAATACAGAGAGCAATGGAAACTGGAAAGGTTTTCTCATAGGAAAGGGGAAACAAAATCATGTGAGATCTCTTTAACATACTAAGTTTCTTGCAGACATCCATTAAATTACATTAATAATAATAAATAAGAAGAAGAAGAAGAAGAAGAAGAAATAGAAGAAGAAGAAGAAGAAGAAGAAGAAGAAGAAGAAGAAGAAGAAGAAGAAGAAATAGAAGACCACTGTAAAAATTATATATTACATTATATTTTGTGATTTACAAGTGCTTTCCATTTATTTACAGTTGTGAATTGCATTACGGGACCTTGATCTCTGCTCTGTCGACTTTTGATGTTGAAAATTTAACTCCATAGTTTAACAAATATAAATATATTAGATATGACATTTTAGTAGTTTGAAATAATATAATGTATAAGAAATAATACATAGAGAAATAAGTCTCTAAAAAATAACAGAAAAATTACTGGCAGTTTATGTGCAACACCACATATACAACAGTAAACCAGACAATATATAACTTTAAACAATTAAAAATGTTCATAAAGTCACTTTTTCGAACTTTTCAAGGTTAAAAGTTGTTGGAAGAAAGATCAAAGTCCCATGATGTAATTCAGAAGCATAAATAAACTGGGGAAAAAAATAAATAAAAACATGAATCACAAAATATGGAAAACTGCTAATTTACAGAATTCTTTTTACAACTACTACAACTACTAATACTTAAAAAAAAAAATAATAATAATAATAATAATAATAATAATTACTATTATTATCATCATCATTATTATTATTGTTATTATTATTATTGATGTTGTTGTCCTGAAAGTGCTCAAATATTCACCATTACTATCTTACAAAACATTATTATTCACTAATATCCAGATTATGTCCACTAGGTGGTGCTAAAAAGTCTTTAAAACATTAGGAAAAATTATAATAAAAAAAAGAAAGAAAGAAAGAAAGAAAGAAGGAAAGAAAGAAAGAAAGAAAGAAAGAAAGAAAGAAAGAAAGAAAGAATGAAAGAAAGAAAGGACAGTACAGTTTTAACATTAGGAAATCAATTATGCATAAAGTAAAAAAAAAAAAAAATTATATATATATATATATAAATATGGGTGAATATCATAATGTAATATTATATCATTGTGAATGACATCAAATAAAAACACCCCAACCCATGTAGAATCCTCTCCTTCCTACCAGATCTCTATAAGAACACACAATGTTTCATCTCCTACAGTAACAGTGTGAAATGAAATGACAGCCACACCCAGAAGCCTGATCCTCATAACAGTCCTCAGTGTGAAGCAGTCAGTTTCCTTCATCCCCTCCTCTTATGCAACATCATTTATCTGCACCATAAGATCTGTTAAACGGTCAGCATCTGATCAGGCATAAAGACTGAAGTCGGTGTGCATATGTATCTCCATGTGTGCAGGCCTGTGGTGTAGCGCACTTCTGCCTGCTTTATATGCCGATCAATGGCAGCCATGCAGTGGAGTAAAGGCGGTCGATGAATGCCATGCAGACAGAGCTGATACACTGAAGGAGACAGAGCTGTGTATACAGAGCACAGTCCACCAGCAGACAGCAGAGAGAGAGATGAAAAGTGAAAGGAGGAGGTACTGAGATTGTAATACTGTGTCAAATACTGCTGAAAATGGCAGATTATGAATAAATATAATAATAATAGGGCCTCACGGTGGCGCAGTGGGTAGCACAATCGCCTCACAGCAAGAAGGTCGCTGGTTTGAGCCTCAGCTTGGTCAGTTGGCATTTCTGTGTGGAGTTTGCATGTTCTCCCCGTGTTCGCGTGGGTTTCTTCCGGGTGCTCCGGTTTCCCCCACAGTCCAAAGACATGCGGTTTAGGTGAATTGGGTAAGCTAAATTGTCCATAGTGTATGAGTGTGAATGACTGTGTATGGATGTTTCCCAGTGATGGGTTGCGGCTGGAAGGGCATCTGCTTAAGAGTGGTTTTACCATGTTTTGTGTTGAGCCTAATAATAGCCCTACCCGTCATAAAATCACAGTAATGCAAAGCCTCCAGCGGCTTTTTGTTTTAACACCACTCATAAATGGCATTTGTCACACACATTCACACACACGCGCACACACACGCACAGGGACACATGCAGATGTAAAATCAAATATCAGACATGTTATTCGCCACTTTATAGACAATTATATTTAACATTCACATAATATAAATATCATGACATATTGAAAAAGGTATAATTCTGACAACTATAATAATAATAATAATAATAATGTCATTATATAATAATAATAATAATAATAATAATAATAATAATAATAATAATAATAAAAACACTCAAACCTTTATTTTTATATTTAGCAAGGAACAGTGACCTTACTGAAAATTAATTGCAAATTGTATTGCAAACAAATGTGCAGCCCTAGTTACAATGATTTATAATATATGTTTTTCCAACTCTAAATTTAAACTGAATGAGCAGCATTCAAAGTTATTGAAAAATCAATATTAATGTGCCAAACTGCTTTGTTGCCTGGAAACTGTAAACAGCCTTGAGTTTATTTAATCACAGATAATTCCCATATATTTACAATAATTTACACTATTAAATTTGGATACTGTAGTGCCCGCATTTTAAATAAAACTATAATCTCATCTGCATAAGAGTGGTTTTACCATGTTTTGTGTGGAGCCTAATAATAGCCCTACCCGTCATAAAATCACAGTAATGAAAAGCCTCCAGCGGCTCTTTGTTTTAACACCACTCATAAATGGCATTTTACACACACACTCACGCACACGCACACACACACACACACACACACACACACACACACACACACACACACTTTTGCACAGGGACACATGCAGATGTAAAATCAAATATCAGACATGTTATTCGCCACTTTATAGACATAATCATATTTAACATTCACATAATATAAATATAAAATTTTGAAAAAGGTATAATTCTGACAACTATAATAATAATAATAATAATAATAATAATAATGTTGTCACTATATACTACTACTACTACTACTAATAATAATGTCATTATATAATAATAATAATAATAATAATAATAATGTTGTCATTATAAACTACTACTACTACTACTACTACTAATAATAATGTCATTATATAATAATAATAATAATAATAATAATAATAATAATAATAATAATAATGTTGTCACTATATACTACTACTACTACTAATAATAATAATGTCATTATATAATAATAATAATAATAATAATAATAATAATGTTGTCATTATAAACTACTACTACTACTACTACTACTACTAATAATAATAATAATAATAATGTCATTATATAATAATAATAATAATAATGTTGTCATTATAAACTACTACTACTACTACTACTAATAATAATAATGTCATTATATAATAATAATAATAATAATAATAATAATAATAATAAATAATTTGTTATTATTATAATAATAACTGTTATTGTTACTATTATTATTCACTTTAAATAGCGTGATAAACCAATAAAAAGTGTGTAAGAGTGATTACGTTTGGTGTTGAGATTAAAAGCCCCCCTATCTATAATAAAATCATAGTAATGTAAAGCCTAGTGGCTCATTGCTTTAACATCACTCAGAAATGGCATCTGTCTACACACACACACACACACACACACACACACACACACACACACACACAATGGCTGCTGAGCGTCGGGTGTGTGCTGTGTGCTGCTGCATTGCAGATGTTTGCAATGGCAGTGAAACTCTCTGCTGTGACACGTGGATTAAACCCAGTAACATCTCAAATTACACCAGAGAAGAAACTCTTATGTGAGGGAAAATCAGCCATTGCTAATCTGATCTTTTCAAACACACAGAGTCTTCTGTTTCTCTTCAGCCATCAGCTCTTTGTATCCGGACAGTCGTGTTTGTCCAGCTGGTGAAGGACAAGAAAACACATCTCTGTGCCTTATGAAAAAAGTCTCTCTTTTTTTCGCCCTCGTCCAGTCCAAACATAACCCTCTTTTCATACATTCAATCCCCTCTGTCCATTCATCCACCCGTCCTTTGGCTCTGGTCCATTTCTAACAGTGTGTTGTGTCTCGATTAGCATTTGCGGTAAATATCCACAGCTCCAGTCTCATGGCTAAAGAGCATTAGCGTCTTTAGCAAACAAACATGGCGGTGAGTTTATAGAGCACTCGTCTATAGGTGCCAGGATGAAAGTAAAGCTGCTGGGACCTCAACCTTTCAAGATTTTCTCTCTCTCCATCTCTCTCTCTCTCTGTTCCACTTCCAGTGTTTCTGTCTATTTTATCTGCTGGCTTTGTCACACTTGGCTTTCATCATATAAGCACAGAATTAGACAACCTCTTGTGAGAAAAGATAAATTTTTGTGGAGACTGGAATATGAAGCAGCAGGTGAAAATCGTGGCAGTTGCTGGATAAAATGTTTAATAGAACTATGCTATAAGTTTTATACACTTTGAAGAAAAAAGAATAAAAAGTGAGAATTAGTTATTTAAGTTGAACATGTGAAATTGTTGCCAAAACAGTAAGTAGTTTCTATCTATCTATCTATCTATCTATCTATCTATCTATCTATCTATCT
>CAIGQV010003909.1:22879498-22886998 GCA_903798115.1 Danio jaintianensis
ATCTATCTATCTATCTATCTATCTATCTATCTATCTATCTATCTATCCTTACTGTTTTGGCAATATTTGCTTACATTCAACATATAGAGCTAATACTATAGTTATAAACATTATATAAATAAATATTTCGTTTTTATTTCTGTTTTGTTTTCTATGTATTTGCATGTATTTAAAAAATATATATTTATTATAAATATCAAATAGTAAAGTAATTTTAATTGTTACTGACTCATGTAATGAATAATTATAATAATCCTGTGTTGTAATCCTGTTTAATGCAATTTCAATTACCCTAAAAGCAAACCTTAAAGGGTTAGTTCACGCAAAAAAATAAAAATGTTATCATTTACTCACCCTTTTCTTGCTTCAAATCTTTACTCATTCATTCATTATTTTTCCTTCGGCTTAGTCCCTTATTTATCAGGGGTCGCCACAGTGGAATGAACTGCCAACTATTCTAGTATATATGTTTTACGCAGCAGATGTTCTTCTTATGTTCTTCTTGCTGTGAGGCCACAGTGGTAACCACTGAGCCACCGTGCTGCCTCAAACCTTTATGATAAACCTGTAACCACTGACTTCCATAGTATTTGTTTTTCCTATAGAAATCAATGGTTACAGGTTTTAAGGTTCCTTAAAAATACATTTGTTCATTGCTGGTTGGCCCAAGAAATCACTGATATAAAAATTGTTTCCAATATTTCAGGACCAGGACAATATAGGGCCCTTGGGCCTTGTGCCATTATCCTTATCTTAAAGTGCACAATTAATCTCCTCGCTCACAGATGAGCACATCAGCTTTCATTTGGAGAGTAAAGCAAGTGGTGCTCATGACAAATGGTGAGATACTGTTGTGAAACAGTTGTAAGTGAAGAGAAAACCAAACTGTACACCTCTGAAAGGAAATGTCCCATCTCTGGAGTATGATGTGTGCTCTCCAAATGTCACCCAGTGTGCTCTATGCACACAGAGACAGGTGGCACCGCAAATGAGTCGCTTTGTGTGGAAACTGGGAGCTTTTAAAGGGGAAACATTGCTGCTAATTAAACCACAGATTGCTGGATAAAGTGCATTTTGAGAGCATCAAATTTGTTCTATTATTCAATAATGGGATTTTTTTTATTGTGCATTACCCGAAACTGTAAAAAAAAAAAAACTGTAAATTGCAATGCCAGTTGCAATTCCACCCTCCCCAAAAGGTGATTTTGCTTCTTCGAGTCAGTATAACGCTGCATGTAATTTGTTTGTGCCCTCTGGATAGCATTATTTTTAATGCCCGGTGCAATTTGCATCACCTCTCCTTCAGTGCTGATGTTAAAGATATTGCTATTCAAAACTCACCACTACCGAAAAAAGTTTGTGAAGCGCATTTACTGTAACAGACAGTATCAGTCAGTGGTGTGGGTCTCACTTCACCTTTAGATGTGGATTGTGCCAGTAAACCTGTTTAGTCATTGTAGCCTTTCATCACATTAAATATCAATGTTTATCCTCTGAAGAAGAAGAAGAAGAAGAAGAAGAAGAAGAAGAAGAAGAATAGTGTTTCCTCAGTCAAATTAGAGTGATATAAACAGTCTCTTTTTTAAAATTGACGTCAAAAACTGACGTCAAAATATTATCCAAATCCCAATGATTTTCCCGCCCACTGAATTGATTGACAGGCATATGTTAGTATGTCTCCATAGTAACGAGTATAAACATGTCCACAAAACAGGATTTGTAAAGAAACTGGGATTAAAAGATCTTCTCCAACTCTCCGTGATCAGCTGCACCTCAAGAATGAGTTTACAAGTTTAAAACGTTGTTAAAACAGTGCATGTTTGCAATAAAGAAAAGACAGTAAAATGGTTAAAAAGGATGCTTTAAACACAACAGGAGTCCCTGTTTGTGGACGTTAAATCATTTTTTTTTTGTACAGTAGCATAACGGATATAGCATAGCAGTGTATATTAACTTGTCTCCTGTCACATTAGCCACATGTAGACATGCAAAAACAGTGCAAAGCTAAACGTGTGTGCGTGGTGTGTGTGTGTGCGTGTGCGTGTGTGTGTGTGTGTGTGTGTGTGTGTGTGTGTGTGTGTGTACTGTGAACTTTGTAATGGCATTTGTGTGTGACTCATCTTTTCCGAAATGCTTAAATAAAAATGAATAATAGTTGTTATTATCAAGGTTAAATGCATTTAACGTTAAATGCACAAGATTCATAATAACAAGAACCACTATTAAAGAATAACCATCAATAATGATTGATCAAAATAGAGTGGGTAATTAGTAAAATAATAGATCTGGACTAATGGCACTGAAAGTTCAGCTTCAATCATGTGAATAAATTTCACAATTCTGTATATTCACATAGAGAACAGATGTTTAAAATAATTTTAAATGCTTTAAATTTCTAAATAAACTGTAATACATTTTTACTTCATAGGATGCTATGAATAGAACTTTGAAACAACAATTTATATTAATATATTAATATTTTTATTTAATGTGTCCATGTTTTTGTGGTCGATTGAGTGAGTGAACGGTAGTTTTGATTGGTCACTTGTCACGCTTCACACACACGCACACGCACGCACACATAAAATAAATATATTCAATTATGGTAAGTATTAATATTTTCTTTTTAATTTCAGAAAACCTTTCACTTGTTCAATTATACTGTGTTGATTAGCAATCATTCAAAGTTCAAAATCCCCTGCATGAGTCATGAGTTCTCAGAAAGCTGTCAATGCTTCATTTCCAAGCATCTCTCACAAAACAAACCCTCATTATTCTGTACAGACACACTCACGGCTGAGGTGACACTTCACTTGAGCTTGAGACCTATTCCCAAACAGCCACTCAACCACACAAGAAAAAAAAACTTTACTTTTATTATAAATTCACACTAATATAGCATATTGGATGTGTTTAGACGTTAGTCAATCTCTCATAACAATTCAAAACTGGAGGAACTGGCTTAAAAAGATATGAAAATAAAAGAAATTTCTGTAAAAGCAGAAATCTGTGCCTATTTTTGATAAAAATCCTCTTACGTCATAGCAGGAATATAAACCGCATATCAACTGTGATTTTTCTCCATCTATATGACTCTCCCAGCTCCCAGCATAAAGCATAAATCACTGCGGTTTCCAGGTAGAACCAAATACAGTGGTCTGTCACCATTCATAACAGGCAACACCCTTAAGGAATCTTCCAACACACGTTCACAACGTCTTCTTCACCTTCCCCAAAGCATCATCAGAAATGATAGACGAATCTGTCTGTTCGAGCACAGATCCTTCTAGAGGCTATGAGCTCTGGGTTGAGCTTTTCAAGTCTTTGGCTGAAAATGTGCAGAAATATAAACATAATTTATACACATTAAGCCTCCAAAGCTGTCATTGAAATAGCAGTTTTTGCTATAAATTTGTTATATGGTATATTTGATATATATGTTGATGATTGGTTACATAATATATTAAACAAAACAATATTGTGATATTTCATCTGAAAAAGTAAAACTTATATTAAAACTTGACAATATTAATATGCATGTCCTAATACATTTTTTATTAAATACTAAATCACCAAGCATTTAATTTGATGGGTTGTCAGCAAATGGATGTATGAGCTGCAGTGTTTAGTGAAATTGTGAAATATTTTAGTGTATTTTAAATGAGTGGCTGTGTGCTTGAGATTGATCATTTGCATGAAACACATTCACTGTACAAAAAATAATAATAATAAAATTAACCTAACCCTGCCTTTATTTTTTAAGTTTTATCAAAACACTTACGAGCCATTTCAACTTACATTATTACATTGCATTGAAACATCACATTGAAATAAATAAACAAATATTTTTGTATTTATGTATGCACTGTAGTAATTTAATCAACATTTTAGATATACATTTAGATAGATATGCCATTTCAACTTACATTACATTACACTGAAACATCAGGTTGAAATAAATAAATATATATTTTTTGTATTTATGTATGTACTGTAGTAATTTAATTAACATTTTAGATATGTTTTTAATAAAATCATTCCCATCATCTTGGAAATTCAGAGAACTGATAATAACAAAATTAATGTCTCAGAGATTCAGGTCTTTTAATTTTTTCCAGAGCTTTACATATCAGTCATTTTAGTCCTGAAAAGCATATAAGCAGCATAAAATATAGTTGTAATATAGTTTTTTTATTGATTTTAAGGTGCATTTAGTGTGGTTTTAACTATAAGTACCTTAAAATCATTACACAGCTATACATTTAACTTTTTTTTTTCATAAATTTAGAAGACATTTTATTAATTGTACTACAAAACATTTTGAATCATGATTTGTTAGTGAAAGCATTCGTACACAGCTTTTGTGCACACATTTGTACATAAACTTGATAACTGAATGAGATCCAATGGCTGCCGTCAATGTGTTGGACTGACATGCGAGACATCTGTGAACGTCAGCAGAGGCACACGTTGAAATCATCCTAACAAATATGAGCATTTCATTTCATCACCACCACAGTCCTTCCTGAATTCCCTCATGCTTGTGTTGGCGGTCTTCGCATGTGAGCAACAGCGTGAATTTCTTAATTAAGCTCAAGAGGAAGTTATTACTATTGGGACAAGGGCATCTCTGTACTTTCTGCCGTTACCTCAGCCTCTGCATGTGATAATGGAGGAAGTGAACATGAAAGGATGTGTGTTTTCTGTTAACAAGTTGTGTAAGCACAAAGCCTGGATTGGTTCTGATGGTAATGTGGGACAAGCATTCTGGGGCATTAAGGATAGGAAGTGACACTTGCTGTGTTTTGCGCTGGATGATGATTTGTGCTGGCAAACTGTAGGACTGTAGGAAAATAGCTGTGCTGCGGAAGGAAAACCACGGTTTCCCAGTGTGTAAAAAGGCAGAGCACACCATTCCAATCACAGTTATGTTTGCATGAAATGACAGTCCATTGAAATGCATTCTGGGATGTGTCTTCAGAGAATCAGGAGCAATTCCGCTGTCTCAGAAAGCAAATGTATCTAATATAAGGCCCTACTCTGTTTCAATTAAAGGTCTTCATCTGAAAAACAGGTTTTGACTACATGTAATCCTTCTGGTTTAAATTTAACATGCACGAGTGGCCTTCCAGTTAAAAGTTCATGATAAATCTTGATTCAGAGAAAAATCCCAAAGAGTGCAATGAAATACGGTTGACGGATCAAAAGGAAATCCTGAAACAATGAACTGTAGGCTATGATAAAAAAATTCAGTAGGTACAATCCTGCACCACAAAAATATTACTCTGAAAAAAAAAAAAAAAAAATTCATTGGATTTACAATTTTTTTTAAGGTAAGTGGTTGCAAATAATTTTTGTGGGATGAATTTAGATAAACAAATTTAATTTAGTAATGTTAAACTTAATTTGTTTGTGTAAATTGAGCCCATATAAATTGTTTGCAACCACTTACCTTCAAAAATATTTGCAAATCCAATGAATGAATTTTTTTCAGTGTAGAAGATTCCATTGGTTAACCAACTCGAGCCTAAATTAGCCATAGTGAAGGGTCTTTTTCTAACAAAAAACATACTTCAACACCTATACGTATATAAGTATTGTCAATGTGGAAGTACGTTTTTGCAGTTTCACTAAAATGTAGGCTGAGGCAAGCA
Organism: Danio jaintianensis; assembly: GCA_903798115.1. NCBI lineage: Eukaryota > Metazoa > Chordata > Actinopteri > Cypriniformes > Danionidae > Danio > Danio jaintianensis. Next base: position 22,885,153 of record CAIGQV010003909.1, read on the forward strand.
TTTCCATTGAGCCTGTGTTAAAATAAATTTGTACAATTAAAAAAAAAATTTCTTCTGCTTAGTCCCTTATTTATCAGGGGTCGGCACAGCGGAATGAACCGCCAACTACACGCAAAACGGGCAGAACATGCAAACTCCACGCAGAAATGCCAACTGGTCCAACTGGGACTCAAAACAGCGACCTTCTTGCTGTGAGGCGACAGTGCTAAGCACTGAGCCACCATGCCACCCTGACTATATATAATATAATTAGGGATGTAATGATTCACTGTGACACGGTTGAAAATTTATTCAAATATTTGACGATTCAAACCGGTAGAAATGTTGAATGAATCGCGATACATGTTTTGAACAGAGGGGGGCGCTGTGCTTACAGGCGCAAACTCGCGTTACCTCCCTATCATTAATATGTTACGAGTTGATTCCAAACACATATAAAACTAGCCCAAAGGTTGATCACACTACAAACAAGTCATAACTAGAATGCTATTAAGAAAAAATAATCATTCATTGTTTACCTGGTCTTTTGTCTATGATGGTATTTTTGTCTCTTTTCTCAGCTCACCTCTTCATGTCTTCAAATTTGAGTGGTTCGTTGTCGTCACACTGACAGTCACATATAATCTTAACCAATGCACACACAGTCTGAGCCGGAACTACGCATGAATTACTTCACCTTTCTTTGGGTTTTTGAATCGTTCGTTTATCGCGTGACAGGCTGGACAGCATGTAAAGAGTGATGACTCGAGAGATAAACGGATCAAATCTTTTTCCGGCTCTAAATGTATATGATTGGCTTCTGTCTTTCACGTGATGAACGAACGACTCAAACGGAGGACTCGGGAGATGAACGGATCAAATCTCTTTCCGGCTCTAAATGTATATGATCGGCTTCTGTCTTTCACGTAATGAATGACTCAAAAGACTTGAAAAATGAACGAAACCACCTGCACAACTGTGCGCATGCGCGGATGAACGAATCACTCCCTGAGAGGACTCGTCGTTCCCGAGTCACATTGAAGATTCGAACGAATCGTTCAAGAACGACCCATCACCGCAGACTAAAATGACAGTGGTTAGGTGCGCCAGACAAAACACTAACTGTGTGCAAATACTGCAAAAAAAAGTTTACTTACACTAACAGAACAACGAATATGATGCAGTACAGTGAAAAACTACTGTCACAGACGTCTATACACAAAAAGCTATTAATCGGCCAAACCATGCGGACCAGAGGATTGGCAGCTCTGCTTGCTCTGACGAGTGCTACGGAGATCACATGGTGCATCAGTGTTTTCATAGTGAAAGTGTGAAGATGTTTTTCAGAATGAAAAAGAAAGCTGTGCTGTTACAGAACCAGGTAGATTGTTCCTTTTTTATCCTATCTTTTTCAATTAAGTTTATGCATCTTTTAATAATATGCTTATTATATCATATATTATACAAGAGAAGTGAAAGAGTTCTTCATCAGCAGGGGACATTGTAAATGTGCAAAGACCTCAGCTTATACCAAAAAACATATATATTCTGATATTTCTTTAAAAAAATAAATGTAAAATCCCAGCACAGTCACAGTTTTAGTTTGTATAAGTATTCATTTGTTTGTTAGTATTAAAGAGCTTTCTTTAGTTTGGATTGTTCATTTTTGATTTGGAATTCGTTTTAAATTTGTAATTTAGCTGCACAGTCAAAGTTTTAGTTTGTTTAAATTAAAGAGTCTTCTTTAGTTTGTATTATTCACTTTTTTATTAGGATTTTGTTTTCAAATTCCAATTTAGTTATTGCAGAAAATATTTTATTTTGTAAAAAAAAAAAATTGTGCAGCATTTGAGAAAAAAATGAAAGG
>CAIGQV010003909.1:22891998-22901141 GCA_903798115.1 Danio jaintianensis
GCTATAGGAATAACAAAAAATAAATAAATAAAATAAATGTTTCTATTTATTTGTTTGTTTGTTTATTTATTTATTTATTTATTATTTATTTTGTACAGTTATTACCGATGACCATGCTGAATTGTACTGGACTGAGCTCATTATTAAATACAAGTATGTCCCCAAAAATGATTAAGCAGGTAAATGCATACAAACTCTCTTTGCTGTCACAAACCATTATCAAGGTCACTGATTTGATCTTTAGTAATTAGACCATTAAATAGTCTCAATCTGTAAATCTCTCTCTCTCTCTCTCTCTCTCTCTCTCTCTCTCTCTCTCTCTCTTTACTGTTTTTGTTTCTTTTTTCACAACACTTTCTTATCTCTTTATTCTACACAGTGAAAATTTGGTCAGGTCAACAACATTTAAAAAAAAAAAAACGACAATAGTTTTTTTTATAGTTTGCCTGTTTCACAGATTTTCAGAAACAAAGCAACAAACAAATAAGTCAAATTTTTATTTGCTACTATTATACATATTTTTTTCTATTAAGCATCTATAAGAACAATAAATGTTGTTGTTGTTTTCTATTATAAATCCATAACAACAATAAATGGCATTGTGTATAACTTCATTCATCCTCTTTTTTTCAGCAGGAGGCAGAAAAAAATAACAGTCACATTGACTGTTTGCCTGTGTTGTTTACACAGCTGTTATTGATTTGAGATGTCAGAGTGAGTTTGTTTTCTACTTAAAATGATTAGTTTTAGTTTTTTTTGTAACCCTTGCCGTGTTTCACGCACAAAGAATTATGTTACACTATTTCCTACTAGCCAGAAGTTTAAAGATTTTCTTTTAAAGAGTTCCCACTGTTGACTTTAACTGTAAAAAGTATACAGATAAAAAAGTAGCCACCACCAAAAACATGCTTCTTTTGTTTCAAATACTTAAATAAAATTAAGTCAGTTAAAAATATAAGGTAAGTCTTGCCTTAAGTTCTTACTTTTATTTTAAACATTTAAAATGATGCACTAATATTACGCTGTATTGGATTGCATCAGCTTTGCTCTGCTGCTGTTCTTTATCGTGGTGCTGGGATGATTTAAGTGCAGAAGATACAGAGAGTTGTATTTCTAAAGGAAGCCCATAGGGAGAAAGAGCGCATGCCTGTCTTTGTACCAACTGGCAGTTCAGGGCTCAGAGAACAAAACAGGGCTAAAGAGAGTGGCGCTGCGGCTAGAATCATAACAAGCAGTCTTTAACCATTATAAGCTGATAAGAGTCCCCATGTCCTCTGTGACAGATGTCTTTTTTGAACAGAGAGCCATAGGGAAACACAACAGGAGCAAAGAGCGCTGCAACAAAAAATAACGGGTCCAAGGAGAGCGAGTCTTAACACACTGCAGTATTGTGCTGTGACTTTGCTGACTGTGGGTCAATGAAAATACCAGATTAAAGTCCTTAAACTATTCAACAAAGTGGGATTCTAGTTCTGCTAAATATTTTATTTTCTTTATTTCTGAAAAATTATGGAGAATAAAAGGTTGTATTTTAAATTGAGTAAATCAGCTAAATATGCAACAGGTAAAGCAGGAGGCTATAACTCAATTTCTTGATTTGACAAAACTGTTAATTATTCAAAGTGATACAACATACCATTTTCAGTACACCTTTAGTTCAAGTTCTCCCAAAATCTCCCAAAAAAACAAAAACAAAACTGCCTACCTTTTCTGCAAATAAAGAATTAATGTTTTAGTCTGCAATATTAGACTTCCATAGCAATAATCTGCTAATGTATTTACCTGTGTTCTGCTTCATTTTGTATTTTTGTAAAAAAGTAAAATTATAAATGTTCTTACTGTCACTTTTGATTTGTTTAATGCTATATACATATACAGTGGGTACATTTTTCACTCTTTGTTATATTGCAGCCATTTGCAGCACCAGAGACAGAAATGTGGCAATGCACAGATTTGGACATGGTTGCAAAAAAAAATCTGCTGCACTTAGGTTCCTAAAAGCACAGTGGCCTACATAATCCTTAAATGGAATACCTTTGAGACGACCAGAACCCTTCCTAGAGCTGGCCGTCCTGCCAAACTGAGCTATTGGGGGAGAAGAGCCTTGGTGAGAGAGGTAAAGAGGAACCCAAAGATCACTGTGGCTGAGCTCCTGAGATGCAGTCAGGAGATGGGAGAAAGTTGTAGAAAGTCAACCATCACTGCAGCCCTCCACCAGTCTGGGCTTTATGGCAGAGTGGCCCAACAGAGGCCTCTCCCCAGTGCAAGACATATGAAAGCCCACATGGAGTTTGCTAAAATGGTGAGAAATAAGATTCTCTGGTCTGATGAGACCAAGATAGAACTTTTTGGCCTTGATTCTAAGTGGTATGTGTGAAGAAAACCAAGCACTGCTCATTACCTGTCCAATACAGTAAAAATAGTGAAGCATAGTGGTGGCAGCATCATGCTGTGGGGGTGTTTTTCAGCTGTAGGGACAGGACGACTGGTTGCAATCAAGGGAAAGATGAATGCGGCCAAGTACAGGGATATCCTGGATGAAAACCTTCTCCAGAGTGCTCAAGACCTCAGACTGGGCTGAAGGTTTACCTTCCAACAAGACAATGACTCTAAGCACACAGCTAAAATAATGAAGGAGCGGGTTCACAATAACTCCGTGACTGTTCTTGAATGGCCCAGCCAAAGAATTGACTTAAAGCCAATTGTCTGAATACTTAGGACTTTGAGTATACTTTGAGCTTTTTTTTTTATAAATCTGCAAAAATGTCAACAATTCAGTTTTTCTGTCGATATGGGGTGCTGTGTGTACATTAATGAGGAAAAAGATGAACTTAAAGGATTTTAGCAAATGGCTGCAATATAACAAAGAGTGAAAAATTTAAGGGGGCCTAAATACTTTATATACTGAATATATATATATATTATATATATATATTAAAATAAAAAAAATTGTGAGCAGAAAAGTCTTATTTTAAATGTTTAAAATGTGTTACTGAAAAAAATAAAATAATGCTGTCTATATATATTTTCAAGGAGAGCTCAAATTAACATATTCTCATTACAATTAAAATCAACACTTATTTTCCATCTGTTAAAGCCTCACAGAAAATGTTTCAGCATTTCACGGCCCTTTCATGGTGCGTAGTCGTCATAACACTCTAACTTCTTTAATTAGCACCGAAGAGCCTTGATTAACACAAGGAAAAAGCAGGAACACACTGACACAAACAGCTCATAAACTAAAACACACGTGAATGGAGACAAATTAAAATGGGATGGCAAAATCAAGAGAGTGACATTGAGAGCCTATAATTATACTTATAATAACTTAATACTGCAGACATCAAACCATGCGCAAACAGGAGCCAAGTGAGAAAGAGACAGCCGGATGAGACAAGAAATATGGTTAGAAGGAAACCAAATAAGAAAATTATACACAAAGACTTGCTGCAAATGAGCGTGCGACATACCCTTTAAACCATCTCCTCCCCTGGAGATGCAAGTTATTTATTTTCCCAGCATTCCTATCATCAAATCTCTGTGAGCAAAGCCTGAGAAAAATTACCTCTAAATAATTCCAATGGTCTGCCTCAGAAAGGTTAATGAAGCAATTAAAAGTCTCTTTGGAGAATTAAGAGGAAAGAGAAATCAGAAGTGATCAAACAGAAGTGAGCAGACTCCACCTCCTGTTGCCGAATCGGGGCGCAGGTACACACTTACACCTACTGTGAAGAGACATGAGGAATGTTTGCTTCATGGTGAGTTCAGTGACGTCTAAAAAAGTTTGTCATTTATCTAGTCTAATGCAATTCATCAGACGTCACTTCATAAATTCTGAATGACATCCCGGTTGCTAAAGGAATCGTTGAAAGGTTAAGCCAAAAACATCAACTGAAACTTTGCCTGTAAAGCAGAGAAACCTGAAAACAATGTTGCATGTTTGAATTAAAAGCCACAAAATACTTCCAATAGTGAAAAGAATAAAGTTTAAAGTACACTGTAAAAAGCAATTAGTTGACTTTACTTAAAAAAAGAGAGTAAACTCGTTGCCTTATAATTATTAAGTAAACAAACTATGTGCTTAATTATAAAAGTTAAGTCAATGGGTTTACTGACTTTTTAAGTAAAATCAACTTGTTGCTTTTAAGGCAATGGGTTTACTCACTTTTTAAAAGTAAAGTGCATAACTAATCGCTTTTTACAGTGTAAACACTTTCAAACTACCATTGGTCCATGCTGATTACATAATAGGTGGGCTCCACCTTCTTTTAGAAATATTTTTTTTGTTGTTGTCTTCTGTTCAGCCTGTTCAAGTCAGATGTGAATAAAACAAACACACTGCAGGGCTGCTTTACAGCTTTATCTGAACCAAATTATCAATGGCTCAAACCTATTTGTTGAAAAAAAAAAAAAAAAACTTTCTGCAAAATATTAAGCTCAGAGATTTTGATACCATTTGCAAATCTCATGCACTCTTTTTGTAAAAAGCATCTTCACTTACTTATCACTTATTTTGCTCTGTGATGCATTTGTTGAACAACTTTAAACACAAGCAGGAAAAAAGTTAAACACATCTAAAACAGCTATAAGACACAGATGTTAAGGGTATGCTATAAAGTCAACGGTGGGTCAAATGTATCACATTTAGTGTCAAGCATTAAAAAATATATATATAGTACTTCAATAGTATAAACATTTTTGTACTATACTTGCAGTACATACAATATTCTCATTGCTAAATTCAGATTATTGTACTTTTTCCAAATTTTTGTTACTGTATACAGTATACATCTTTTTACAACTACGTGCTCTGGATGTTTTTTTTTGTTGTTGTGTTTATATCCTGGCTATACGAGCTGAAGCCATTGAGGTGAACTGAAACGAGTTTGTTGTGGCAAGTTTTTGATTTTGCTAGAAAAGTGTTTTCTGAAAAAAGAAAAAAAAACAAGTGACCAGGTATAAATATGTCCTAAACACAGATTTAGTGCAGGATGTTCATTACCATTATATCACAGCTTGGTTATTTTTACATTTTTATGATAAGAATTTTAAACACAGATGCTAGCTGTAGGGAAAAAACTACGCAAGACAGTATAAAGAGCTGGAATGTGCCTTCCATGACTCAAAAATCACTACAAATTGATTGTAAATTGAACTTTAAAATTCCCATTGGATGCACACCATACAAAAACACAAATACAGTAGTGCATGATGTAACTGGACTATGTCACAGTTGGTGATCAACCCACTGAGAGTTATAATTAATCCCGCTGTATGGGGCAACCAGGTCTCCAACTTCAGAGGAAGGAGAAGGGGAGCATCCTAAAATATATCATACTCACCACACACAGACATACACGCATGCTTGTACAGCTATCTTTATTGGAACTTCCCATAGACAAAATGATTTTTATACTGTAGAGATTGTATATTCTATCCCCCTTCTCTAATCCCACCCCTAAATGCAATCCTTACAGGAAACAATTTGCACTTTTACATTTTTTAAATACCTCATTCTGTGTGATTTATGAGCCGTTTCCCGTTTCTCGTGGGGATAAAAAAAATTCACTCACAAGGTCAAAATTTACAGGTATTGCTATATTTGTGGGGATGTTTTTTGTCCCCACTGCATGATGAATATTAGGTACACACACGCACGCACGCACACACACACACACACACACACAAACACACACCCACACACACACACGCACACAAACAACAATAAGGAATATGCAAGGCATTTTATCAGTAGAAGATGACAAAAGCATTTAGAACAGTCTGATGCCTGCTGATTGATATTTGTGAGTTAAGGGTGCATGTGATTTGTAAAGCTCAAAATCCACCGTGACATGAAAACAAACACACACAAACAAGCTCTCTAAAACTATTCTATCTCCTTCTTGCACTCACATTGTACAAAAAAACTCCCATTATAGCTTGCCTCATTGAGCAAATCTGATTTCCCCCCTCTCTCACTGTTTCCATTTGCAAATCCAGTGAAATTACTTGTTGCCCAAAAAAAGTACACTGTGTGCCTTAAGTATAAACCATCATATTTGAAAGGGCAACAATATGCAAGTAAATCTGACAAACGCACAAAAGCACAGGATTGAGATCTGCAGAAAAGGATAACGAGGTGGGCCAGTGGCTGGGTTTCCATCCTAACGTGATGCGAATCAAAGTTTGCAAAAAAAAAAACAACAAATCAAAAAACAAATGCAAATGAGATGCTTTCCATCAAGTTGTTAGAGCAGCTAACTGTATTATTGGTAACGTAGTAACCAACAGTAAACTAGGCCAGCATAATAGAGAGAGCTGATTAGTCATGTGGGTGTGTAATGTTCGCTATGTCAAAGTTTATTTGGCAAATGCGTTTCAATCTCCAATTTTTCACATTAACACTTTTTCAAAACCACCTCAGACAAGAGTAAAAACTTTTTTTTTGTGAATTTAGGGATTTTTATTTGTAATTCAGAATTTCCTTCACTTGTTTATCATGTGATACTTCAAAATGTGCACAAACACAGGGCGATAGACATTTTCAACGTTTCTTTTCTTTTTTTTTTCTTCTGAGGCATACAATAGGTTTATATGAAGCCGAATTCAAAAAGTACTTTCAATTTTAAAAGAATTCAATCTCACTAAATTCCTCTTTTTTTCCTGATTGGTCAGATGGCCAAATTGTGATACGGCATGTGCTTGAAACTAAATCTGAATGTCTTGGTTTTACTATATCAAATTCTATATCAAAGTTGATTATTTTCGTTTTTTTATTGTAGTGCAGAAAATGCTGTCTGTGTTGACATTGAATCATCTATAATTAGTAGCTGCTTTCCCCCATTGTACCGAATTGTTCTAAGAACAGTCAGGTACAGTTCCAACTGTGTTTTCTCATAAGCCTGTTTCTAAGGCAGAAGCACGCTATTTATTAGTTTTTTGTTATTCAATGAAGTTAATATCAGAAAAAGAGGCTTAAAAACTGAAAAATGGGATCATCGTCCATATCGCTGTTTACATACTGTGACACATTTGTATTACATTCCAGAGACTTTTGTTATCAGCACCACAGTGGAAAATGAAACAATTGACCAGATTGGCAGGGAACGGGATGGTTAAGCAAACAGAACTGTCCGGCCCGATAGTGGACAATTGGCTAGTGTTTGTGGGTGAGTCAGAGTAGACATTGTTTGCAGTTAGCCAATGAAGACCATATGCAGAGCAAATGTGTTACAATCCTTCATAAAGTTGTGTTGGAAATTAGTGTGGAACTACAAACAACTTGTTTCAGCAGTTCAAAATTGCTTCTTTTAAAAAAAAAACGAAATTTGTTCTATGCAACCTTTTACATTGATACACAATCATTTTATAGTCACTCACAAACAACGATATTTCCCTTTGCATGAAACTAATGTATTGGGGGGCACAAAAGTGGAATATTTTCATTTAAATGGCATGAGAGTCATTGACAAAATTTTCCAGTTCAAGTTAATTTAATCTAAATTTCTGCATGTATATGCACACACAAGCACACAAAATTTAGATGTAATTAATCTATGTTTTTTTTTCAGATAGGTATTCTGATATCCTCTAAAATGACTTGATTATCCTTTTAAATGACCTTTACATCAAGATGAAAAAAATGACATGCTGATCTACAGTATATATTCAAAATGTTTGGTCCATTAGCAGACTATACGAAGATTTATCAAGTACACATTTCTTAGATCATCTTAACATAATAGCAAATGTACCATGCAACACTTCTGTGAAATGTGTTTTTTTACCATAAGAGTGCCTATTTCTTAATTTAATCTGTCTTTGCTGCACTCTTTTACATGGTGTATACTGTTCATTTGTACTGCATCTCTTCAACTGTTGCTATGGTAATAAATTAAATTCTATGAGGAAGCGTTTCATTCATTTGATAAGACGTTTACCTTGAAATAGCTCCAGAAATACCTGCCCACTTTCTGTGAAAGTTAAAAGCTTCAGGGGTTATGTTAAACAGGCTTAGATTAGCAACGTTTCTATAGGACATGATATACTGTAGCTATTTTTAAAGAAGTTTAGTGAATGGCTCTTGAGGATTGATACATATATACTGCTTTATGAAAATGAGTTTAAACTGTTTATTATTTTACCTGTTCATAATGAAAACTAAGGCTTTTGATTTTCTTTTCAGACATTAATTCAAAGTGTAGCTTTAATAAATTCAATAAAATAGCAAATTTTACTGTACCCATAGTTTACAGTAAGATTATGTTTGTTGATTCTGTCATGTCCTTGCTATAAAGGACCAGTGACTAAATACATAAATACATAAATATGCCTTTTCCATGGCTAATTCATTGAATTGAAAAAAGAAGTCTTTGATAAAGAAGTCAATTTTTAATTGAACAATTAAGTGAGTGAATTAAATCAGTGTTTGAGTGAGTGATTGAGTGAGTGAGAGAGTGAAATCAGTGATTGGGAGTGAATGACTGACTGACTGAAGCCGCAGTCACACTGGACTTTTCTCCTCATAGACTTCCATTCATACGTAGGCGAATGCGTCAGACCGTAAACGCAAGCTCGTGCGACAAGTTTCGCAGTTCGCTGCATTGGAAAGTTCAAGTTTGGTGAACTCTGACCTGAGAAATCGCATCACGTGATTGCATGAGACCAATCAAAGATCAAAACATGACCTCTCTGGACAGAAATTTAAAACATGGACCAATCGCTCACTTTTTTTAATGTCTAATCATCTTGTTTAATCCTGCCCCTTTTCGCAGCGCCATACAACAAAAATTTGCATGCACAAACTCTAATGTGACCGCGGCATGAGAATGAGTGAATCAGAGATAAGTGGATGAATTAGTGAGTGATTTAGAGTGAGTGAATCAATGTGTGAATTAGTGATTGTTAGTACATCAGTGATGAGTGAATAAAATCAGTGATTATGAGTGAGCGATTGACTGAGTAAATAGTGAGTGAATCATCGATTATAAATGAGTGAATGTGTGAGTGAATGAGTGACTCAGAGATTGTGAGTGACTGACTGCTTGTGTGAGTTAGTGAGTGTGAGTGAATCAGTGAGTGATTTTGAGTGTATTCATTCACTTACTCATTCACTCAGTTACTAATTCACAACGAGTTAGCAA
>CAIGQV010003909.1:22909422-22919752 GCA_903798115.1 Danio jaintianensis
ACACACACACACACACACACACACACACACACACACACACACACACATTTATTTATAAAAGTCAGGTTAATAATTATATTAAAATTTGTTTTGTAAAATTGACTTTGTAAATGTCCCTTTGATCAATTAAATGCACCATTGTGAAATAAATATTTAATCATTTTAACACAATTTAGCTAAATTCATATGTATTTATTTTTTGTGACATTGTAAACTTTTTATTTTTTATTTAATACATTATCAACTATTAATTTATTTTAAATTCTGGTCTACACTATTTCCAAAGTATATTCAGAAGCCATGAAAGAGTTTTATTGGATAAATGAGTGACACACAAACACATTAATTAAATATCTGCAGTATTTTCCTTTTGCCCTTAAGTACTGAAAGCCTGCAAAAATCCAGCCATACACAAAGTGCAAATGACCTTGCATACATTAGTCCCTCCTGTATTACATTTTTAAATAAATCTGACATTTAAATGGTCTTTTCTGAGCAAAGTTTCCCCAACATTTTCCGTTACATGACAATCCCAGTTTGGGACTCGACGGCAAAACCTCCGCAAAGGGTTTTAAAAATTCCAGTTCCAAGCGACCTTCAGAGCACTTGCAAACATGTGCACATATCTTAAACTGAACATATGCTGAAAAAAAGGTTACAATTTAGAAGCTGTCAATCATACGTGTTTATCTAGATGTGTCTACTCAAACGTACAAAAATAGCTGTGCGCACTTCACGTATGAATACAAATGAGCTCAAGCGGCACAAACGCACACAAACATACGCTGCCTAATTACCTCTTATCATGCAAACCCAGACATGAGGCGCTGTCGAGTGTTTGGGCATCGATATTGAGAAAGTATTTGCATTGTGGTTTTATTTATCTCAGTGATGACTTACGAGGAGATTAAAGAAATTTATGGCAGGCAGGAATTTCTTTGGATGTCTTCATGTATGCTAATAACTGTTAATATTTGTTGAGCTATTACTGTACATGCTACGAGAGTAATGTTGGGTCTCACTAATTTAATTAGTGACATTTATCACGAAATACAAACAGGACTGCTTATGGAAATGAATGATATTCTGTCCATAAGACACACTTGTATTATTCCATGTAGGGCTGTGCAATATGGAAATATAGGCAAGGCAAGTTTATTTATATAGCACATTTCATACACAATGGTAATTCAAAGTGCTTTACATAAACAGGAATAAAAAAACAAGTATAAGAAAATAAAAACGACAAAGAATAAATTTGTTTAAATTATTACAAAAACAAGATTAAAATGTGTTAAAATAGGTTTTAAAGTATTTCTAATATATATCATATAGGAAAAAAGTATAATTTCATATTATCCTCAATCTTTATATTGTGGTGTCACAAAATACATTGTTTATGCTAATACTTTTTCATAATTTATATGAGTGCAATATTATACGCCAATACAGGAATGCAGACAGATACATGAACAAAAGAATCGTGAGAAAGTTGCAATCTTGAAAGTTAAATGTTCACATTACATTTTTTTTTTCTTTTTATGCCATGTGGTCATTCATTTTTGAAAAGTGTATTAAATGTTATTAATGATTATTTTATATCTCTACATTTATAATCAAACATTTGCACTGAAGTTCTAAATAAAATGAGAAATATGATCATATATGAATACATTTCTGATTATATATATTAAAAAGGTAAAAAAAAAGTCATTTACATATAAATGTAATATTATACTGTATGAAGAAAAAATATATATATATATATATTATTTTTTTTTCTAAAATTAGCATTTTCCTGTGTGTATGTTCAGTAATTTAACTTTTATGGTAAAGAAGAGGTTTTTGGCATTGTCTTTACTGTAAAGTGAAATAACTAAACATAAACATTTGGAGGCTGAGAAAAATATACATTTTAGAAGAAAAATAAAAGAAAAACGTTTGAACATATAAAAACTATTAATTGATTGAATTTACAGAAAGTGCAATATGGTATGTAATTATACATAGGATAGGATATGAGATATATATCTTATATCGTCATATTAGATTTTTGTCATATCGCCTAGCCCAGCTATAACTGTTTTTCTGCATTTGCTCTTCATTTTCTCAAACAGACCAATTTACAAAAAGAACACTGATGTTTGCAGATATTAAGTTAAAGGTTTTAGTCTTCAATGGGATCAACAGGATAGGGGAAATAGATTAAGGGGGGATTAACAAAGCACAAATAATGAATTGACCAAATGAGGAAGTGATAAAAGGTCTGCAGATGGAGGAGAAAGCAGGAAAGGCGAGAGCAGATGGCGACTGGCATAAACACAGTTTGATGTAAGAGAGTGAAACGTGTAGATCCACCTGGACAAACCACTGAATGGATGTGACCTCAGACACACACAGAGCCAATGCTGGCAGGGGAGTCCCGAACAGCTTATATAATGCTATATATTTATAGCCTTATGTATGGATAGCTATATGATTTACTGTAGTTTTACAGGGTTATAGAAAAAGCATAGCATAACAACAGCATAATAATAATAATAATAATAATAATAATTATTATTATTATTATTATTATTGTTGTTGTTGTTATTATTATTAATTAATTTATTTAAAATAACCTTCAAGCATTAAACCAATAAAAGGTAATTTTCTTTAACCTGCCAATTAAAATTGACAATTTTGAACAATGATTTACAGAAGACACCCACTAAAACTTTATTCAGTGAAACAATAATTTATATCTTATTATATACTTATATCTAGTCATGCTTGGAACAAGAATCATTTGATGATACATTATTTCCTTTAATAGCCAAAAATATCAAACTCAATGTCATTTTAAATCTTTACCGATTCATTAGAAATAAATTTTTAATTGTTTAAATTCCTTCATTCATTCATTTTCTTTTCGGCTTAGTCCCTTTATTAATCAGGGGTTGCCACAGCGGAATGAACCGCCATTGTTTAAATTGTATATTGTAAGGGGCAGTCGTGGCCTGGTGGTTAGAGTGTTGGACTCGTGATCCGAAGGTTGCTGGTTCGATACTCGGTACCAGCGGGAATTGGGGGTGGGGGGAGTGAATGACCAGCACTCTCCACCACCCTCAATACCACGACTGAGGTGAGTCCCTTGAGCAAGGCACCGTTCCCCCCAACTGCTCCCCGGGCGCCGCAGCATGGCTGCCCACTGCTCCGGGTGTGTGTTCACGGTATGTGTGTGTTCACTAACTGTGTGTGTGCACTTGGATGGGTTAAATGCAGAGCACAAATTCCAAGTATGGGACACCATACTTGGCCACACTACACTTCACTTCACTTCACTAAAACAATCTTTGCATATCTCAGTTTTTTTTTTGTTTTATCCAAAAACATATAAGTAAAAAAAGAGTACTAATGTAGAATATAACATAATAAATTATAATAATATTACCAGTCTTATATTGCAGAGGTATATTTTTGCAATAGCCAAATATACGTTGTATGAGTCACAACTGTTGATTTTTCTTTTGTGACAAAAAAATGTGAAAAATTAACTAAAGATCATGTTCCATAATAATATTTAGTAAATTTCCTAATGTAAATATATCAACTTATATATCAATATTATAATTAAATACATTATAATAAAAATTTTAATTAGCAATATGTATTGCTAAGAACTTAAATGTAAAGGCTTATTATTTAGATTTTTTTGAACCTTTTAAATTCCCCATCCTACAGTAACTGTATATTGGCCGAATATTGTTATTTGCTATTCAATGGATAACTAATTTATTCAGCTTTCAGATCTTGGGTAAATAAATAAATAAATGAATAAATGGATAAATATATAAATAAATAAATAAATGAATAAACAAACAAACAAACAAACAAATAAATAAATAAATAAATAAATAAATAAATAAATAAATACATATGCCATTTATAATTGGTTGCGTGGTCTATTGTTAGGAAATTAGACTGAGAGCTACTTTTTTATTGTTAAATGTTCATTACTTGATGTGCATGATGAGATGAGATTCATATTAAAACTCCAAAACGCTAAATGCATTAATGCAATAACAAACAGCTTGCTATATAATCAAATAATCCAGAGGTGCATTTATCAACACTTCGCAATGCCTTTGAGCGTTTTACCAACGTTTTGTCACTGATCAGCTGGCGAGTAATGAAGTAAACGCGTGATTAATGTGAAGGTCATAGTTATGTCAAAATCGAGTTTGCTCAGTCTGGATTAATTGTAGCATCTCAACCTCTCTCCCACACAAACACACTCTCACTCACTCACTCACGCACACACACAGATGGCATTAACAGCAGTTGGTCAGCGTGCTGAAGCTTGCTCTTCCATAGGCACTATATATAGATAGGGTTCTGCTAGATCTGCTACTGTATATAGAGTTCATGGGTTAGTCCTGCCCATTTTAAAAGGCAGAATTATGATTCCTTGTCACTTGTCCCAGTAACAAGCTCTATTTCTGTCAGTTTCACACACTTAATTGCATGCTAAAATGCGATGTGTTAGGTGGAGATGAATAAAGACGAGATACTTGAATGCTAATATAGTAAAACCTGCACCTGCGACGTTCATTAAATGGCAGCTGCGATGACGCAAAAAGTTTCTCGCTAAGCTCAATGTAATGCATAATGACCCGGTGAGTCAGAGCAATTTAGCACCGCAACATGGCAAATTGCTAGGATGTTTTGTAAAATTAATTTAGGATAATTGCATTGATAGCAAGGAGGTCAAACTCAAGAACATGTGACCGAGGCCTAAACGCATTAACTGCACGCTAACATGATGAAGCTGAACATATATTAGCTCTAATGCATCCGCACAGAAGCTTTCGCAGGCATGAAGGAGAAGAGTATTTGAAACAAATAAACACTTCTAAATGGCACTTTAGCAAAGCATCGCTCTTCCAGGAATTGCCTGATGCATAACTTACAGTCGTGACGATGCTTTAATATGGCTTCGCTCTCAGATGTTTGACAATGTTGTCATTTGTGCAGATTTGCATTCTAATAGAAGCGACGCAAAATGCTGAATGTGCTGTTTCGATTGATATGCATGCGAGACTAGTGTTCTGGGTGGTTATGCATCTTGATTCTTCGAAAAAGGCAAAAGATCCCCAGAGAAGACTTCGATCTGGGGTGTGCTGCACACTATAGATGATTTCGATGGACATTCCTGCTGAATAAGCTCTTGTACGCCTCTCTAACTCAGCAGGAGCTTTTTCTGAACAATACGACTGCAGCTTGTATACTGTAGGCTGCTTCAGTTGTTATTGAATGCTTATACGGTTAAACTTTATATATGCAGTGTGTGCATAATTATTATGCAAGTCGATATTCTGATTATATTTTTAAGCTGCTTTTCTTTAACTCACATTGAAAATTGGTTGAAGAATATATTTTCTAGAATCTGCCAATAAGTTTTGAGTGTCCATCTCATACCATACTATCTGACTCTCATATACTGTTATTGTCAGCTGACCTTACATAAAAAAATTATAATAAAAATAATAATAATAATAATAACAATAATAATAATAATAATTGTTGGCGTAAATTAAATTATGACAGTTTCCACTCATTTGAATTGTGTTTTGCCTTATTTAAAAAAGTCTATCTCTTAAAGATTACTTCAAGATTTAACATATTCTCCTCTTAATGCAATTTAACGCAAAATGTGCTGGGAACTACAAATCCACTACCCAGGTTGTTACACCAACACTATTTGTTCATGTTGTCTCAACACAAAACGATTCAGTTAAATTACAATAATGGTGCTGTTTCAGCTCATTTCAAACTAGTTTGAACAAGCAGTCAAACATTTTTTTCTTTATCAATTTAATAATTAATATTAAAGGTTATTAAATGAGGGTAACGTTTCAGTTTATTATTATTTCTGTTGTTGTTTTTACCATCGCATTTTCAGAGACTTTTCAGAGTAGGATGCAGTTCTGACTGTGACACTGGAGATTAAAAAGTTCCCCATGGTTTAATATTGTTTTATGAATATTATGATTTTTTTTTTCAAGACATTATTTGTCACCCTATGCCTTATTATTATTGTTATTGTTATTATTATTATTATTATTATTATTATTATTATTATTATTATTAATGTATTTCTTTTTATATATTTTTAGGGTTTATAGTATATATAATTTACATTATTTTGTGACATTTTTTCTTGTCTGATATCTGGTAAAGTTGAATTCTATAATTTCTTTCTTATAAACTTCTTACTTTCATTGAACTTGTTACAGTTACTCAAAGTATTATAAGTTGTTACAGTTACTCAAAGGTTATAAACCTTTTACTTTCTTTCTTATAAACTTCTTACTTTCAAAGTAACAACAAAAGTTAGTGGCTTCACAGACCTTTTTGATAAAAGCAGCATTTTGTTTATTTATTTCTTTTTCTTTTCTTTTTTGAGCTTGAGCAGACATCAGGCTGTCATTTTAGCAGAAACTGTGACGCCTGAAACTCAGATAGGTTGTATTTGGATGACATCACTCTAAAGTAAAAGAGACAGCGTCAGGTTTGAGATGAGTGCTGCGATCACTTCTGTCCTCTGTGAAAAGCCGCATCCCATTTCCTCTGAGTCAGTCTCAAAATGCTTTTTACCACAAAAAACAAAAAACACTGGTCCTCTTAAAACATGCATCAAAGCATGACAACAGATACAAGCAGAAGCAAACAACCTGACAAAGCCTGTGCTACAGTGTGAGAATGCAAAACACTCTCGATTTGACCAATTGTCTGCAAGAGCACAGCTTTTTAGACGTATCTAAATAGATCTTGCGTATGCATTATAAATGGCCTGTGTCGTTAGACTTTATGTTCAGAGCAACGTGATGTGGAATCAAAATGGCTGAGCTGTCCTTGAGAAAAAGGCAGGAGTCATGAGATCATGCATTATTGAAAGGCTATCGCTGGAGCTTTAAGGCTGCTGAAAGCTGGGAGTTTCCAACGGCAACATTCACAAACAATCATAAATTGGTATCTTTGGATCTCGTATGTTCAGCTCACTTCCTGAATCTTATTGCTGTTTACTGTCTTCTTCTCTGCTAGGACTTTACTGTATGTCAGGAATGGGGTTTTGAAACAAATGAACCCAAAGTTTGTATTTGTGCTTGCTAAATGCTAAAGAAAAAAATGCTTCTATGTATGTTTTTGTATCACATGTACATATATAATACACATATATATATTATGTCAAAACAAACTTTTACTTTGGTTGCGATTAATATTGATTAATCTTTGCCCAGCACTAATATGTATATATTTGGTAATCTTAAATTATTAAACACATTTAATTTTTATACTATCCTGCCAACAGAATTATGTTGTTCATTTATTAATGCAGCTGTAATCAGAAAACGTATGCATACATCCAAGACTGGATAAACAGGCACATAGCTCTCATTCAAACCAAATAAATAAAAAAAAACTCTAAATCACTAAATCCTATCTTATTTTCAATACCACTCTGGACTTAGAGTTATCATGTCAAATTTTACACCAGAGAATGAGACTCGAAGAGCTGTAAACATAAAAAAGCAGCCACATTCCCTCCAAAAAATAAAGGTTCTTTAATGGCACCTACAGTTCCATTAAGAGGCTTTAACATCAATAGAAATGTTTCATTCCACAAAAGGTTCTTTACAGCGGGAGGAAAAGGGGCTATTTATGGGCCGTTTACAAGACAAGCCAAAAACATAAAAGTTTTAATGCATTTTGCCTCTTCCTTCACACGACAACTGCATTTTTGGGACTCAAATGCATAAATAAAAAAAAAACGAGTTACAAAGTGAACGTTTTTAAAAATGCAACCGTTGTTGTGTTTGGGTAAACACCTGGAAACAAGAGTCTTTGAAAATGATGACATCATGCGCGTGTAGATTAAAGTGCAAACAAACATACACAACAATGGCAGAGTACGTGGAAGTGTTTTGTTGTATACAGCAAGTGTTTCATAACGCTTCATCAGCAAAGTGTGGATTTACTTCACATTACAACCAACACATCTTACATCATCGTCACTTCCCTACGGTTTACAAACAAGGTGATAGTGCCAAATACTGACCTGGCATACATAGTACAGCGTTATGGGTCTTTTTCATCCTTGCGTAAATGCAGATCACTTTGTAAATGTTGTCATGTAAATGTGAAGGGAGACACTTTTCCTTTTTTTTTTGGTACATCTTCGTTGTGTAAGCGCAAACCTTTATTTGGGGAACAAAACGATTTTTCTGATGCATCACTGTAAAAGTGATGTTTAGACCCATGTTTCTCTCCCATATCTCTGAAGAACTTTCTGCCTAAAGTTTTTTAAGGAACCAAAAATGTTCTTCTGTATGGTATGACATCCTGACACTTTTATTTTTAAAAGTGATGTTTAGAACGATGTTACTCACCCATTTCTTTCATTAAAAAAGCACCAGACAGATCTGACACATGGCCCCGCTTGCACACGGGCACACACACGCACACCTTTAACACTTATTCAGTACATCCCTACTGAGATCTTTAATGCATCACCTGACAGCTTCTCATCCCCCCATGTTTTAATCAGCAAAGAACCCTGCTCCATTACCGCCAGCTGATAGGCAGTCCAGGTAATTGCTTGAAAAAAGAAGTCATTCCGGCCCGCTGAAAAGAGAGAGAGCGAGGGCTGAAAATGGCTTAAGTGTGGCTGTTTTTCCAGAACAAAGCCAGGCTGAGTGGCTTGTTAAATGCAAAGTCTGGCCTCTTCGACAGGGCCCCTGTAGATCTGTGTAGGAGAAGTGGGACAGGGCTTGGAAAATATAACAGCGGAGCAAGGACAATATGAAGCTTTCCTCAATGGGCTGAGCGTCTACTAAGAGCTTGAGCACTAAATGTGGATCAATGCACTGTAGGCCACAAGCCTGGCACTTAGACTCCCTCTGTCCGCCTGTATTGTGGCACATTTCACATCCACGCGCCACAACAGACGCAAAAGATCAAGAAACGTGGGGTTACTCGGAGTCAGCCTTCCTCAAGACGCTTTGCAAAACACTTTCTCATCTCTAACTGTGTGATTTCAGAGTTGCTCTTCATGTCATTGTGTGATTTTTTCCCCTTCACAGTAATGAGAGTCAAGGCTTATGGGGTGTTTTGTTTACTGCTTGTTTCGTATGCATGGAGTCAGTGGGATCATTTTAAAAGCCCCTTTCCACAAATCCTCGTGTTGAGCATTATCTAACGAAGGCTTGAATTGAAAACCACCTTCCTGCTGCGAACTCACTTCAGCAGCTGTAATTTAAGCCTCCAAACACAACTGTCAG
Organism: Danio jaintianensis; assembly: GCA_903798115.1. Classification (NCBI taxonomy): domain Eukaryota; kingdom Metazoa; phylum Chordata; class Actinopteri; order Cypriniformes; family Danionidae; genus Danio; species Danio jaintianensis. Next base: position 22,918,746 of record CAIGQV010003909.1, read on the forward strand.
CACTGTATCTGAAGAACACACAGAGGCACAACAAAATTAAACCCCTGACTCCCACCCACACGCACACAATCACAAGAGAGCCAGAGAGTCAGAGGTGCCGTGTACGAAACCGGCAACCCGGCATATCCATAGGAGTTTATTGACATTTTGAGTCACTACATTAGCATTTTGATTTATTTTTTTTATTTTTATTATCATGGCTGGTTCACACTGGCCTAACAAACAGTTTATATATATTATACAATTGGCTTTTGGCTTTTTCAGTTGTCTCCAACTGAAACTACTGCAATGACAAAACTACTTTTATTTGTGTTGAAATGTTTAGAACTATCACATCTAGAAAAATGTTTTACCTTATTCCATATACGCTTAAGTATAGTTGTGGTTGATGGTATGATTTATTAAACTGTAATACATGCGATTAATGAATGAATGAATGATATTAATTGTTTGAATAAATAAACATTAACAGAGATGTTATTATTTTACATTAACTGCATGTATAGTTTCCATATTACAAGTATGCTTATAATCAACAATGCAACAGATAAAATAATTATTTTCATCTTTATTAAAGTATAAATAAAAAAGAAAGTTAGTTCTTGCAGGGACAAATTAACACTAACATTTTATTTGTATATTCTATTGGATGATATAGATATTAGTTTAATGTTACTTTTAAATGGCAATTTTTTAGACTAACACAATAAACAATTTGGCATTGGGCACATCCATAATTTTATTTTTAGCTCATAATCTATATCTATCTATCTATCTATCTATCTATCTATCTATCTATCTATCTATCTATCTATCTATCTATCTATCTATCTATCTATCTATCTATCTATCTATCTATCTATCTATCTATCTATCTATCTATAAACCTAAAACAACAACAACAACAACAACAACAACAACAACAACAACTACTACTACTACTACTACTACTACTACTATTAATAATAATAATAATAATAATAATAATAATAATAATAATAATAATA
>CAIGQV010003909.1:22919762-22935398 GCA_903798115.1 Danio jaintianensis
TAATAATAATAATAATAATAATAATAATAATAATAATAATAATAATAATAAAAATAATTTGTGAAAACAGTAAAGCAAACAAAAAATAAATAGTAGTAGACATTAACTGTCATATAAGAAAGTGGGAAAAAAATGTGTACGATATACAGTGCAGTATATACCGGCCTACCTGATGTTTACTGTTTCTTCCAATGCACTAAACACTAAAGACTGACAGCACAATTCCATACAGACAGGTACATGCTTTAATGAAACCCTAGCTTCACTGGATGAGCATCATTTTAAGATCTGTGTAAAAGACTTACTCCCTCTGACTCCATGTTTAAACACTCTTTAAATTCTAGGTTTTCACTCTGTCTTGCTTACAGCACTAATTTGGTCATTGTCACTGTCACATAACGCTTCAAGTTAATTACATCCTCTATTACCATCATCAGGGCCACCATCTTTATCACTGAAATCATTTGATTTGATATCTTGCCATTTACCAAGGGAGAAAATGATTTTGAAAATGAGATTTCCCTCTTTTGAGACTTAAAGGAAAATACTTAATGGACCACTGAAAAGCTGATAACATCCACATTCACTGCATATAGCACATATTTAAATCATCAAACTGTGTTTTTCACGTTTTAGATTTAAAAAACCCAAGATGTCATATATCTGATTTCTGATAAATACTGCACAGGAGGTGAAGGCAGTTCTTTAGAAGCTTGAGAAGCTTTAGACTAATGTATATCAGCTTGGACTACTTTTATAGTGCGTTCATAGTGCTTTTCTCTCTTTACAGCTTGTCACTTTCATCTGCCATGAAAGATCTACATTCATACAGAGATCAGCTACAAGCCTATTAAAACATAAACAAGCTCAATAAGATCTTCAGGACTCCCTGATAGAACATAAGGGTGAAGAAGAACAAGCTGAAGGTGATAAAGAACATGAAGATGAGGATGATGATAAAGAAGATGGCAAAGATGAGGATGAGGACAAAGAAAAAGAAAAAGATGACAAAGATGGAAATTACGATAACAATGAAGATCATGAAATAGAAAAGAAATTTAGCCAAAAAACTAACAAGGACAATGAAGAAAAAAGCAACATATAATATGAAGACAAATGAAGAGGAAGATAAAGATAAAAACAACAAAGATGACTTAAAAAAGACAAAGAAGATGAAAATGTCAAAAAAAGACACAGCGATAATGAAGACGATGATAATGATGAAGAACATGAATTCAGTGATGAAGAAAAAGACAAAAATGACAATGACGAAGCAGTAAATCCGAAAGTGTAGAAAGGAAGACAACAAAGGTGACTATTAAAAAGACAACAAAGACAAAAAAAAAAAAACATACAGTAGATAAAGAAGACAAAGACAATGACAATGAAGACAAAGACGCAGAAGTAGAAGTATATTTTAAGCAAGAAGAAAAAGAAGACAAACACAAAGAAGATGAAAAACACAAATAAAGACCACCTACACCTACATCTACACCCTTTATTATGCAACAAAGAGCAGAGATTGTAGAGCGTTCAAAGCTAATATAATTCTTTCTATGCTAGCAGTCAAACACAACACTCCATCTCATTAGAGGAGACAATATTTCTAAATGAATCATCTGAGATGCCAAAATATTTCTAGCTGCGAATCTGAGGTTGACTTTGGGCCACTTCTGAAATTGTTGTGGACTTCATCACACCACACTGCGGTATCATTTCCTGGCTAGCTCACTGAATACATGCCCATACATTTGTATTTATTATTACATATTTGATAAGGACAGGAAACTAAGTCTCATGCCAAGGTTGTTTCCTTGAATAACCAGAAGACATGACTAAGTTTTACACTGAGTCATCATTTGAGATTCATTTTCCTTCTAAGTTTCTGATAAACATTTGCACTGACTGTGTAGCTGTATAAGAAGCCCAACTCATGCTGAAGAAAACATCCCCAAACCATGACATTTCACCTCCACCTTTCACTGACTTTTTTATGCTATGATTTCAGTCTTTCTCTAGTTTGATGACCTGATTTTCTGTCCAAGCAACATACTCCTCGGAAATGTTTGCCCAGCCTTTTGATTCTGCTGGTGAGAGGTTTGGTCACTGCAGGGCTCTCAGACCAAATTTTTTTAAACACTTTAAGCCAAGACAAATCCTTACCCTGTTCAGAGCTGAAGTAAGGAGCATTTCCAGCATAGAAACAGAATCAATTGTCCATTGAGATTCTTTGCATTCTCCTGTCCTCTCATGCATTTGTCTTTCATGGATGACCAGCCTTTCTGGGGGACATGAATGAGTTGGTGAACTTTTAAAGATGCAACATTCTAGAAATCACAAATTTGATGGCAGAAAGTGTATGTAAAACAAGTTGTATGGCTTACTAGCCACTGGGAAGGAGGAGATAGGGATTTGATGGATGTTTAGTAATAAAATAATGGACAACTGCTGCACGCACACACAAACAAACACAGGTTCCAGACCTGGTCCCCTCTTATTTTCCACTGTCGTGCCCTCTAAGGCTGGGTAAAGATTTTTTAAAATCCTATAAGATTTTTAAATAGTTAGAGACCACAAAAAAGATTTGATTCCTATAGTGTGGGGTGTGCCGTAATTTGACAAAGACAGAACAGCACACACCAACGGATTTTCAAGCAGAGTGCTGAATTTTAACAATCTCAAAAAAACTTTTGAGACTTGAGAATAAACATGGCAGACAAACATATTTGTGATGTTGCCATAAATCTACAATCCTCTTTCTGTTCAAATCTCTTCACTTTGTGCTGTGCCAGGTTAATTCACTCTTAAAGGGCCAGTATGTAGGATTGGCAGGATATTGCAGTCCAAATTCTAAATAATGAAGTGGATTTTTTTCACCCAGCTCATCTGATGATGACTCAACACACACATTTTGCCAGATTAATGACACAAACAGCCTTACAATGTAAGCTGCTCAGCTAATGTTTATGTTTGTAATATTTGTATTATTTGCTAATTAAAAAAAACACCATGTGGATTTTTATTACTCTGAATCTGAAGGCTACTACTGTCCTCCAGAGGTGCCATTATTGGCCGCGCCCACATACATTGTGGCAGCCTTTATTACTGAAATTAAATATGCTGTGTTTTCCGCCAAGGCAACCTGGTGTACTGAAATATAATTGCGTAAAATGGCAGTGGGCGGAGTTACACAGACAATAACCAAGGCATATGTTCTGACACAAAATGCATATTTTCAAAGGAGAATAAACGACTTTAGCATCATTTATTCTGATAAACCAGCATATATATATACACATAAAATACAGCACCTTTAATACACCTCACACCTCACACCACAGAAAAATCAGATAAGATAAACTTCAGAAACATCAAAATAATTGGGATTGTCAGAAGGCAAGAAATTGGCTCAAAATCAGCCCGATTATCTTGTGGTGTGTGGCCAGCCTAATTCTGATTAATTTTCAAATATCTAATTTTAGTTTTATATGTAACACAAGAAATATGCTTGAAAAACGGCTATTTTACAGAGTACACACTCTAATTATGAGATCCACTCACACACACACACAGAGTTGGCTAGTTATCACCTTGGCATTTTGCATGTCGTAAGAAGCTGCAAGAACATCAGGAACGAGCTGTGAAATGCCCAAGTTCACATGTGATAGCATATTTAGATATGGCTGCTGACTAGCGTAAACACGCCACTGTAGATGTTCAGCTATTGTAGCGTGAAGGTAAAGCGTGAGCTCTTTATAACCTGTGCTGAGAGCTTATCAGTTTCAATGACAGCCGACAAACAAATGCAGTCGTCCAGTCAGCACACCAGCTCAGATGAAACAGATTGAGCGAAACAAGATGGAGACACGGTTCACCAGTTAGATGGCTTTTATGGCCGTCAAACATCAACGCAGTTTAATCGATTCAAATTGCCAGAGTGCGTTTGTCATTATTACAGCACTGTCCCTTGGCACTGCGGCAGGGAATTGTTTGTCTGAATGAAAGGGTCACTAGGCGCGAGAAAGGCCAGAGAGACCATCGTTAGCACTGTCTGCTTGTTAACCAATGCAAGTCATTAAGAATGAAAATCGCTGCAAGATCTGTATGCATGACGGATCTTTCGCAATAACAAAACCCACATTCTGCTTACTTAGCATGACCTGCCCCAACATAGCAGCCATTGAATTGGCAAACTAATTAAACAAAACTGTAACATCGCTCGCATGCCGAGGGTGGTCATGGGATTACTGAGCAGATCCAGTGAAAAGCCATCAAAACAAGACCATGACATCCCGTATACCTTCTGGCCATGGGTTTGTCTTACTGTCTGTTTAAATCACCAAACTGACATTATTTCCAAAACAAATCACTTTAGCCCTAGGATATTATATTGTCTTGGAGTTTGTTTTTAGAAAGTCATGTTTTATTAATGAACCTTGCATTTTAAATGTAGGAGTAGTCAATCAGTTAATGACATGTTTAGCCTACGGTTCAGAGTACAACAGTGCTAACTAGTGAAACGAGAATGTTATGCTTCCTCCATCTAACTACAATCCCTGACGGCTGCTCAAAAGCAATAACAACAGGTGAAAATCATGTAACATTATTCAATTGTTTTACTGTGCAATAAATTAAGGCAGAGAAAAGTTACAAAACCACTAATAGGTACAGTAGTGTCTCAAAGCGATTTGCACAAGATTTGCTTTTAATGACTGGACGCATTTAAATAAAATAGAAAAATATGAGGAATACTGTTATACTGGGAAAAGGTAATCATTAAATGTGGTAAACACATTTAAATGACAAAATTATTGAGCAAAAAAAATAATCATATTATCATGGAGATTGTATTTTATTTTTATTTTGTTAAAATGGCTACACATGCTTACAGTAAATAAAGTACAGTGTCACTATATAATCAGCAATTCATATTTTATACGTTTTTCCTTGTATTTTTTAGCAGCCATTCTTCTGTGCAATCATCGATAAGCATTTTGTTTATATGCTAAAAAATCTACATCAACATAAACATAGTGTGTTTGAATAAAAGGCAAATGCATACTGTACATTTAAATAGACAGGACATCAACTTTGACCACTAAACTGTATAAGTGATGTGGCTTTCCTGTAAATGCTAACCATTAAAATGTGGAACACATATCATGTGCACCTTCTTAAAATAAGTATTTCTGACCTTAAACATGATTCATAGTCCAAATTAGATAACAGAAAGTAAATTAGAAATAAATGAATACTATTATTCAGCAAGGATGCAATAAACTGATTAAAAGAGGCAGTAAACAAAATGTTAATGTTACAAAATGATATATAATAAATTGCATTCTTACAAACTTTTTATTCATAAAGCAATCTTGAAATCATTGCAAATAAAAACAAATGCTTTCGAAAAGAAAAATTCATCATCTTTTATTTTTATTTTATAGATTGGAAAGGACAAGGAGAGGTGAGGATTTGATCCCAGAAGCTAACAAGTAACAGTTGTGGGTAATAAATTATTATGAAAACTTACAAGAGTAACTTTAGAAACAAACAAGGCAGCAAAGGGAAGGAATCAAACAGGAAGTGAAAACATTGTAACAGAAATGTAATTCACATTAAAAGCCCTTGAAAAAAAGAAAAAGGTAGCATTTTAGTTTAGGTCATAATTCACAATATTAACAAACCATTAACTAACACTACTAGCCTAATAAACTACTAATTAGCTGTTTATTAATAGTTAGTAAGGTAGAAGTTGGGTTTAGGTTTTGAGTAGGATTAGGGATGCAGAATAATATCATACTTTATAACCAGTAATGAACAGTTAATAGCTTAATAATAGGCAGGTACTAAGCCAGTAATTAATAGCATGAATTGTGACCTAAACTAAAATGTTACCAAGAAAAACTATGAGCACAAATCAGCATATCAGAATTAGGATTAGAAGAATCCAAAATACACAATTAAAATATATAAAAATATATAAATATATAAAAACAGTTATTTTGAATTGTATGAAAAAAGTTCCGCTCCTGCATTTACTGTATTTTTTAAGAGGCTTTAAAAAACATTCCAGAAACCCTACTGACCCCAAAATTGTGAAAGCTAGACATTTAACAACACAACAGTGACCTCAATTTTTTTTGTTTTGTTTGTTTGTTTGTTTGTTTGTTTGTTTGTTTGTTTGTTTGTTTGTTTGTTTGTTTATTAGATAAAAGTGCTCACCTACTTTCTCATGCGTTTATGTCTTCCTGCACATTGAGGCCATGTGGACCTATCAAGTGATGCCCTGTTCAACAACTCAATCTCTGTAAACACAGAAGCATGAGGAGGTGAAAGAGCAGCATTCACTTTTCACTTTAGTCTGTGACTCGAACCTCCACTTTGCAGGAAGTTCATAATAACAGCCTTCAAAGCACTCAAGCCAAACAAACACATAGACACTCAGAAGGTGGAGAAGCAGCTCAGCCTTCCAGGATGGAGGAATTGGGATGACATATTTGTACTATAATTAAAAAATTTCTGTACATATCCTTCCTTTTTTGGGTCATGTTTAAAAAATTTACTTGGCAAGGCCACGTAAAGAACAAATAAAGGACAGAGTCGTGACCATACGAAATAACAAAGCCACAGAACAGACTATTGTTGTGCGTCTGTCATTTTCTAACACTGCTTTTTTTCTGGGCAGAGATTCAATGCTGACTAAATGGTTGAGAGCATTTTGGTGTAAAAGTTGTTTACAGTGTTTTTGGATCTTCATATTTATGTGGTGCTCAGCGAAGCTAGAGATACAGTAAATGGCATGTTCAAATGCAAATGTGACTGTTGAAAATGCGAGAGTGCTGAAGTGCTGCAACTCCAATGAAAATCTTGTAATAATCTAGTGTATTTCAGGGCAATTTTGGCTAGTTTTTTAGAATGATAAATAATTGTAGTCAGTGTTTCTCAATTTCGGTCCTCGGGTCCCCTTGCCCTGCACATTTTGTATGTCTCTCTTATTTGAGACGCAAGGATCAGTTCATGGATCTCTCTGTTAACGAGCTGATGATATGAATCACAAAATGTGCAGGGCAGGAGGGCCTGAGGACCGGACTTGAGAACCACTGCCATGAATGAATGAATGGATGAAATCTATTATTGCAAAGTAACTTGAACATTCTCTCATTGAAAACTGTACAGGATTAATGTGACTGTAAAAGCAACAGTATGCCTCCATACAAAGATGCAAATTAAACTTATTGCGCAAAACTGCAATAATGTTGCAATAGTTTCTATCCAATAAGTCAACGAGAATAGAATTGTCACTTCCTGATAAACTGATGCCAAATATCAAAAAGAAAATTTAATTTTTTTCTTATTTAATAAATTATTTGTGCCTCAGCAGACAAAAATGAAATGCAATGACATTTTGGAGGCATGAAACAAAGTTTATCCTACTCAGTTGCGTGCATATTGTTTTTATATGCATATTTTCATTAAGCATTTTTATTGCGATATTCCAAAATTTGTATACAAATAGGTGGATGTAAGCTAGAGAGATCAATGCTAATATTAACATATGCAATGCAAACTAAATGTTCCCTAACATGTTCATTAAAATGGGTTTTATTTTCTTAAAAAGTATATTACATTTGTAATGTCGCAGATAAACCAATAAATAAATAAATATGCCATTTTTAACCATTCTTTTTTTTCTTTTTTTCTTTTAATACATGCCAAGCAGTAAAAGCACTTTGATTTAAGAACAATGAGATATTTTAATGGAAAACAAGAGAAAACACAAACTAAAAACATTTACTGCGGTGTTGTGTGTTGTTACAAAATATGAGATAGAACGTTAGCAAAAAAATTAATTGGAAAGTTACTTAGTGCTTGTCACTGTTATACTGTGTCACTTTAAGAAAGCATCACAATGTTTGCAAAGTAGCAGTGTGTCAGGATAAGCGCTCCCAATTTAATTGCTGATGCTTTTTTGCTTTGTAAGCGTATGCTGTCTTCTTGTGAGCTGATGCACAAAATGCATACAAACAGATTTGTGTTGCTCACTATAAACGAGTGGACTTAACATTTACATAACCAGAATATCAAAGAGACTTGGGCTTGGGTCAGTAAACCATAGTTCTGCAAAACCCTTTAAAGGTCCCGTGAAGTGCTTTGAAATGTGCATTTTATATTCGATGTTTGACGTAATCTCAACTGAAAAACTAAGAGTGAGACAGAATAGCTCCTCCCCTTTAAAAAAAACACAAATATTATACAGTATACATTTTATCTAAAAACAATATATATACATACTGACACTAACATCTAAAAAACATTATTTTAATTTCATGGGACCTTTAAGATTTGTTGGGGGAAAAGCATCTTTTAAAAAACATCTCATTTACATTTTTGAATGAATACAAATATTTTATTTATCCTACATATTTGTCCCATGTCCCATGGATTTTTTGGTAGTAGTAGTAGCTTCTGCAGGAGAGAAAAACAGACAGACAGATGCAGTGGGGTTGGAAATAAAATAAAATAAAATAAAATAAAATAAAATAAAATAAAATAAAATAAAATAAAATAAAATAAAATTTTAATAGCTCGTCTGAGTCAGTTGGCATTTCTGTGTGGAGTTTGCATGTTCTCCCTGTGTTCGCGTGGGTTTCCTCCGGGTGCTCCGGTTTCCCCCACAAGTCCAAAGACATGCGCTATAGGTGAATTGGGTAAGTTAAATTGTCCGTAGTGTATGTGTGTGAATGGGAGTGTATGGGTGTTTCCCAGTGATGGGTTGCAGCTGGAAGGGCATCCGCTGTGTAAAACATATGCTGAACAAGTTGGCGGTTCATTTCGCTGGGTGACCCCTGACTAATAAAGGGACTAAGCCAAAAAAAAATGAATGATTGAATGAATGAATGAAAACCAAGGTAATTATAAGAGCTAACACGTTTCTCTGGTGTTATTATTGATACGTAGTTTATAATGAATAGTTGATATGTGATTCAATAAAATGATAAAATGAGACAGTAATTTATGATGTTAAAATGTTTATATTCTATATAAACACCAATCTTTCTATTTATATTAATCAAACACTATCAGAAATAAAGGTACAAAATCTGTCACTGGGGTGGTACCTTTTCTAAAGGTACACTTTTGTACTTTACAGCTGCACATTAATACCTTTAGAGTACACTTTTGTACCTTTACAGTTCACTTTTGTACCTTTAAGGTACTATGAGGTACACATTTGTACTTTTTTAGGTGCCTATTAGAAACAAAAAAGTACCTTTTGAAGAGGTACTGCCCCATTGACAGATTTTGTACCTTTACAGCTTTTTAGAATGATTTGAGAAGGATCATTATGCCAATGCATAACCTTTGCAATCACAGTAATAAAGTATAGATTAAAACATTAGAAAACAAATATTAAAAGTGCCATAGAATGCATTACATTGTTTAAAATGTTTTTTTTTTTAACTATTGTATTTTATTAATATATAATCTGAATACAACATTCTTTAGTTCTTAAGTACTGAAACCTAAATATTGTACTTTTTTACACAGACAAAAACACAACTGAAAGCACGCGGTGATGAAAAAGTCACATAATGAACTGAATACAATTATTCACTGTACATATTAAGAAAACTTACTGTTAACCAGGTTACAGATTTTTACTGTAGTATTTTTACATATTTTAACCAATAAAAACACAACCATTTTTTTTGTACAGTAGGCTATACCTAGGTTCCGGATTTTCATTCTATGGCCCCTTTAAAACACTGAACAAAAACAATCCAAAAACATTAATTTAAAACGGCTATAACATTTCACAATATCAACCGATTTTATGCCAAAAATCCCTCAGCAGTTTAGTCAGAATGATACAGTATCACTGCCAAGAAGAGCCAGACAGATGCAACACAACAGCATATCCCAAGCTCCACTTCCTTGACTCATTCAGGCTACTCACTTACCAATGAAGGAAACGGTACCTTTAGCCATTGACAATGCAGTAGCTGGATATCAGCAAGGGAGATGTGCTAAATGTGACTGAAGCACACAGGGTAAATGGTCAGTCAGAATGAGCTTTAGGGGAGAGACGCATGTCATCCTGTCACAGCAATGGAAAGAGCGCTTGATAAGTCACCAGATCTATGTGTGTGCGTCTCTTTTCCACCTTCACAGAGCCGGAGAAATGAGCACGACGCTCCATGTTCTGACTGCCTGACTGCACCATGCAGCCGTTCTGTCAATCACTCCTCAGGCTCTCCGGGTCATTTTTGATAATACCCTCACAGCACTGCAACATGAGCTTTATCATATGAGAGTCTGCATGAAATGTAACTTTGCAAAAGCTGTGACTGTTAGCTTGTCGTTCAAATATCAGATCTAGCCTTGCGCCTTTGGCTCAGATATTGTTGCTTCTACATAAATTAAATCTGTAGTGCATGTAGTCAATCATCAGTTAACTGTGCCCAACAGGATGTTGTGTTTTTTCTCCCACAAGCGGCGTATTTACATTGTGCCTTGAAAAAATGAAATTAGCACACTTGCAGCAGTTTTACGACAAATACTCCAAAGACTCATTTGAAGAAATAAGGATGCATCGATTTTAGGAACTTTTTGATATATGCTAACATATATAAATGAGTTTAGCATGTATAGAATAGCATTGTGTAATCCATATATTAACCCTTTGGGGTTAACAATCATGATGGTATAAAATACTAGGATATGATTAGAAGAAGTCATAATTTTATCTGATTTTTATCTATTTTCAACATAAAATTATTTATTTACTTGTTTTGATATGAAAAGATGTATAACATACAATAAAACTAAAATATGTTTTTGTATGAATTTATGACAAAACTATGGGTCCTATCATACACACGGCGCAATAAGGCGCAAGACGTGCTTGCCCCGACGTGTTGCTATTTTCATACCAACGCAACCTTCATTTTCCCGTTTTTAGAAAAGAGGTGTGTAAAGGCGCATTGTTGGCGCATTGCTATTTTGAAGAACTAAAAGTGCTTTAGTTGTGCGCCTGCTTACACATTGCTTAAAACACGCAGGATGTACAGCAATACAGAAAGATCTTTACAAATGAAAAAGAATTAAAGGATTAAAATATTACAAAAAATATTACTTTCTACATAAATATAAAAACCACTGCCTCCATGCCTTCTTTATCTCGGGGGCTTTTTTAGTATATTTATGACAACTTGCTTTTGTATAATGTTATTATTATTATTAGCAGTATTATTTATTATATGCATATTTATATTTGTTTTATTAAAAACAAGCTTAGATTTGTCCACCTGTTGGGTTTTGGACCATATGGGGCATAGGACGCGTGTTTGGATATAACTCAGTTTTTTGACCACACTTCGTTATTATTGCACATTTGTTCGTTAGCTGTCAATTAGAACTGAATTTTAGAAATACTTTTGAAACAGATCTTTGCACTTAACAAACAAAATTAATTATGTAGGCTAATGGATGTCTTCAGTGGAGAGCATACAACACTGTTTCCTTGTCCACGAAAGAGAGAAAGAGAAAGTGAAAGTAACGGCCGATTGAATGAGGCTCATTCTTTATCCTTGCGCTGCAGATGCTCTGTTTAACTGTTTTCTCACTATTGAAGCATTCAGTTTTTCCACTTACAAAGTCCGCCATGTAAATAGCAAATGCGCCATGGCATGACAAACTGACTCTTAAAGGGAATGGGAGATGAGACTCTGATTGGTTTATTCTCAAAACACACCCATAACTCATTAAGAGAATAAGCGCAACCCTGTTAGACCATGTGCCGCGGCGCAGAGCGTATTTTTCCGTCCTTAAAATAGCAAAAGGGGATTCGGACACGCCCTTAATGCGTTTGCACCCTGGCTTTAGACTTTGCGCCTAGACCGCTAAAATATAGCCCAATGTGTGTAATTTGTGTGTGTGTGCGTGTGTGATAGAGAGAGAGATAAAGAGAGAGAGAGAGCGTGTGTGAGTCTGTATGTGTGTGTGTGCTCCCTAATGCTGCATCTATTTGATCAAAGAAAAACAGTAAAACAGGAATATTGTGAAATTTTAACTATAATCTCATTTATTTCTGAGATGGCTGAAGCCTCAACATCCATTTATCCAGTCTTCAGTGTCACATGATCTTTGAGAAACCATTTAATTCTGGCAAGATGCTTATACTTATATTAAAAATACTCCTGCCTACTATTTTTGTTATGCTGTATTATCATTATTATTATTATTATTATTATTATTATTATTATTATTATTACTACTACTACTCATTTATTATTTTTTTGAAGTTCAAAAGAAAAATAATTTTAGAAACAAATATTTTACAACATACTATTATATATTAACATATTATTATACATTTCTTTATTATATCCAATATCCCTACCCCTAAACATTACATTCCTATAAACCATCCTGCCAAATATATAATTAAAAAAAACACAATATTTTAGTATTTTAATAAGCCTTTCGCTTTATATGCCAGCACACCCACACATGTCCGAACAGTGAAATTGCAGTTAAATGGACTCATTAAACCCTTCAGAATTTGTGTTACCGTGCAGTGGCTCATTCCACCTGCTGCTGATGTGATAGAGGGTTTCTTCAGTGATAATGTCAATACTAATGAGTTACAGTGATTGTCCAGCAGCAGTGCTCAGCTCCACCCCCTCATCCATAAGACTGACAGGGCATGACCAATCACTGAAGGGGAAAATCACCCCTTAAAACCACCCTGACACCTCATGCACATCAAAATGTCTTGCTCCAGTCAAATGTATAAGCTGGATGAGTGTGTTACATGCAAATATCAGTTCTTTATAGCTTTAATGCCTTGCATGATCATATTCTCCTGCATGTGGGTCCAAGACAAGAGGTTCTGTTTTGATGCTTGCAAGAAATTAAATAAAACAGATGTATATATATGTACTGTAGAAAGCACATGCAAGTGAAGTGTCTATTTTAATGTTAAATCTGTCATATCAAAATATGTTATAAACACGTTTATGTAACATGAATAAAAAAATAAACAACATACATATTCTGACCTTTGCTTATTGAAATGTATATATGTTCTAACAACTGTATTATGTTTTTATTTATATTTATACCTTGCTGAAAAATTGGTAAAGCCCATGACAAAGATTTAAAGAAAAAAAAAAGGTCTCACTTTACAATAACATTTCTTTAGTTAATTTACTAACGTGAACTAATTATGAGCAATACGAGTACAGCATTAATTAATCACAGTTCACCATTTACTAATGCATTATTAACATCCAAATTCATGCTTGTTAACATTAGTTAATGCACTGTGAGTTAACATAAACTAACAATAAACAACTGTATTTTCATTAACTAACATGAAGAAATACTGTAACAAATGTACTGTTACTGTTACTGGTAATTTTTGAGAAAATGCCTCTGATGGTGAGGGAGAGAAGGACATTTGTAGAAATCTCCTTTTGCATTATATATTAAACAAATTTGAAGTATAAACTCATTAGACGTTTGGCTTTCAATACATTTTTTCTAGGTTATTTCAAGACAAGATTGAAATAACAAATATTGAGCACACTACAATTTTTCTTTCATATTACTTCTGTAGCATCTATAAAAAAAATTTGCATTAAAAGCTGAACCATAGTAAAGCTCAAAGTGTCTTCTTTCCAAATATAATTTGTGTTTGTAGCTCACTGGGGTCAAAAACTGTTTTGATTTGAAGTAGGTGTACATCCCCATAAGTGGGGTGCAACTAACAGGTTAATATGTGATCTAATGATTATTAAATCAATAAATGTGCCTGATAATATTTTAATATACAGTATAAAGCATATCTAAAGTTGTCAATATGATGCCCGACACTTCCTAAAAATGATCTTGGATATTGTGGATCACTATAGGCATAGACCTATAGAGATTTTCTTCTTGTGCAGGCTATTGTTATAAAAATTCATGTTGCATCCATTATATATATAAAAAAAATCTGTTGCTAGAACTGAGATTTGCAGAACCATTGGAATAAAACAATAAGATGAAAAATCATAGTCCATAAATCACTCATAATGATGACAATGAGCACCGCGGGTGGATTGAATCATACTGGGTACTATAAAAAAATAAAGAAAAAAAAGAAAATATATAGAGAGGAAACACACAAACATACACACATATCTAATAGAGAAATCGCTTAATGAAAATCTCCAGAAGGTGCCAACACCTCAATCTATGACTGGAGGCTGTTCAAACTGATTACTATAAATGTTATCGGCAATTTGCAAATAAATGATGCTTAAATCTTGGTGTGCAGTCAAGAATGATGTGCTTACAACATTAATCTACACACACAGTCAAGAATTAACATGAAGCAAATAATACATTGTGTGTGTAATTTTCTGTTGTTCTAAATGCACTCAAGAAATGTCCTCCTAAAAGTGGAAATGAATTGAGTGGAGAGACTTATAGGCATGAGGGGAAGGTGAAATAAAGGTAAACGATTTTAAATGAAAAAACTTGCAGCCAGGGGTCAGAAGAGTAATTCTTAAAAGCACTTTGAAAATAAATCTACTCATAATTTGTGTGTGTGTGTGTGTGTGTGTGTGTGTGTGTGTGTGCGTGTGTGTGCGTGCGTGTGTGCGTGCATGCGTGTGCGTGTGTGTCATAAATATAATTAGTAATTGTAAGAGTTAATAAAATATATTTTAGAAATCCAAAACATTTGATGAACATTACTTTTAGCCTTGATAAACCTTGAAATTATATTTCAAAATGTAACTAAGGGGTCAAGAAAATGTCCAACCTTACAACAGATTGTGAATGTAGATCAAAATTATCCATTATTTAAAATAATAACAAAATGATTTAGAAGAAAATCTGTTCAAAAAAATGTTCAACTCTTCAAATAACTTTTTTTTCCTTCAATGCATTTTTAATTAAAAATATATTTTCCAAAGATATCAAATAAATGCATTTGTGGAAAATGTATTTACAGTATAAAAATATATATATTTATAAATTTAACAATATAAATATAAAAATATTAATTAATTCATTTATTTATTCATTTATTTATTTATTTCTGCCATGTTTACTTATAGATAGACAGATCCATTTAAAATATCTGAAATTTTTACATGTGAAAAACAGGCTGCTTTTGCCTCACAAAATATACAAGCTTAAACTCAAAGAAATTGTGCTACCAACTTCACTAAAGCTCCACACACACACACACACGCACACACACACACACGCATGCACACGCACACGCACGCGCACGCACGCACGCACACACTAAGATTTAGGCTCTTAACTGAGAGAGTAAAAGGCGTACTGAGATAACTTTCATCTGAAGTGATGGGACCTGGTCAAATATGCATTATTTCTTGCGCATGTGTGTCTCTGTAAACTGTAATTGCTCCCAGACACCATTAGAAGGCCATTATGTTCACTAGGAACTTTAACTGCCCTCACTGCCATATCTATGTGTCATTTTACCTGCCTACCAGCAGAGGACACAATTACTAATTTGGTATGCTGAGAACTCATAATCAACAAAATGTATTACATATTTAAATAATAATAATAATAATAATAATAATAATAATAATAATAATAATAATA
>CAIGQV010003909.1:22938111-22950731 GCA_903798115.1 Danio jaintianensis
ATAAATAAATAAATAAATAAATAAATAAATAAATAAATAAATAAATAAATAATCAAGGTAAAACTATGTGGTCATACTGTACTTTTCTCTTATGTTTGATTTTGAAAACACTATTGGTTGGTGTTTGGGGAATATTTTAGGTTAGTGGATGGCAATCTGTACAACAAGCCCCACCTTCCTGTTGATGTGTACAAGAAGGAAGTGTATCATGAATGTACAACAATCAATTTCAGATTAATTAAAATGTAGACAGCGCCCTCTAGTGGATTTGTCATCTAAAAAATGCAAACAAACCCACCCAGAACAACGTATTTTAGATTTTGTATATACAATGAGTCTGGGCTGTACATTTTAAAGTGGTGAAACATTTATACTGACTCAGCATTGCTATAATAGACTGGTTTTCATGAGTCAGGTGTGCTTTAGCTCAATGTCTCTTGCTGGCAGAGCTATAATATAAACAAAACACTATTGGCTCTGGAGCTTCTCGATATGCTCCGCCTCGTCTTCATATTTCAGTTGAAATCACATCACACATTAAACAAAGCTGCGCATTCCAATCCACTTCAGTTGGGACTTCAATAGCTTTTCAAAAATATGATTTCTCTCCTTCAGCTTCGGATTGTTTTCTGCTATTTTGCGAATCTGCTTCACACAGTTTCCTCAAATCGCTCACACTGCCGAGCTTAGTGTGATTTAGATTTGATTTTTTTCCCTCTATACACTTTTTTCTTCCTTCTATATAATCTTCCCGCTCCTCTGTTAAATATTCATGAGTATTAGTGTGTGGTCGCCCGGAAACAGACTCTCATTAACGTGTCATACGCATACTAATGAGCTGGCTTAGCAGGACTACAGGGCCGACGGGCAGAGGAGACTGAGAATATCTCACATGCTCCGCGCGGCTGGTGGCTGGAAACTGAGCATAACTGCAGGAAACACGTTTTTTTTTTTATTGTTTGTGTGTGTGTGTGTGTGTGTGTGTGTGTGCGTGTGTGTGTGTGTGTGTGCGTGCGTGCGTGCGTGCGTGCGTGTGTGCGTGCGTGCGCGTATGTGTGTGAACAGAGTCTTAACGAAGGTGGAATGTTCAAACAAATTTTTCCTTTGGGATTCCATCATCTAGTTATGACTTGACCTTGCTGTAACTGTGGTTTTAAAGGCTGTTTAAATGTATGTTTTAAAGCCCACAACAATATGTGCATTAACTGATTTATTAATGACAGCTTAGAATGACTCAAATATACTTTGTACTTTAAAATCTTGGCATGTAATATTGTATAGTATATGTTGTAATTATACAAGTAGGTTATAGTGCAAATCAGTTTAAGGTTAATTATTTAATTTATTAATTCAATTCCAATAAAGGAAAAATAATAATTTTCTTTTTTTTTCTAGAGAAAGTAAAAATCAGCCTTCCCTTTACTCACCTCATTTATTTAATTCAAAATGTGTTTAAACTACATGTGAAACCTAATAAGGAAATCTAATAAGCATTCTATTGAGGTCCATTGTATTGTAATGTAAACATCTACAGACAAAACAAAACATTTAGTTTGTTGGTTTATAAATGAATATAAGCCAAAATGTTTTGTTTTGTCTATATATGTTTTACATAACTACTTCACATAGTGTTTTATGGTAAGACACTGTTTTTTTTAACAGTATAATTTCTATATGTGACCCTGGACCACAAAACCTTATAGAATATGCTGCATGGGTATATTTTTGGCAATAGAAAAAAATAAATAGTTTGAATCAAAATAATTGTGGCTAGATGGGTATTTGACACATAAAACATATGCCATAGTAATTGGTGGTTCATTCTTCTGTGGTTTCCCCTGACAAATCACTGATTAAGCCAAAAAATAGTGAGTGAGTGGACCAAAATGATTGAGTTTTGTTTTATTCCAAAAACCATTAGAATATTAGGTAAAGATCATCTTCCATGAAGACATTCCCTACTGTAAATATATCAAAACTATTGATTAGTAATATGCATTGCTAAGCACTGCATTTAGATGACTTTAAAGGAATTTCTCGATATTTACATTTTATTGAGCCCTCCCATTACAGATTTCCAATAAATGTATCTCAGCTGCATACATATTCATATCTCAACAATCCATACATCAATGGAAAGCTTATTTATTCAGATTTCAGATGATGTATAAATCTCAATTTAAAAAAAAAAAGAAAAAAGAAAAACATTTATCCATCACAGGGTCACATGTGTATTTGTTATATAAAATCTATAATGCCACAGTAACCAGTAAGGAAAAGTATGCATGTACTTAATCAATCAACAGCACTCGATTGTACAGTTTAATTTGCTATTAAACTTTCCCATCTCCGAACAAGCATTTGCATCAAAACACAGCTCACAGTGTGAATGGCACATCAATGTACTTATCTATGATTATCATGATTATCAGCTATTATTGGCCATGAATAAACATAGGGCTTTACATTAATGAGCTATCAGCTTGTTAACCTTTGCTGGTCTCATTTAGATTTCTGGACTGAATGTGCATGGCTCACTAACCCAGCATTGTTTTGGATTAATTAGAGAGCGAATGGTAATTCCCTGATGCAATCCAAGAGAAGTCTTCAAATTAATAAAAAAAAACCCAGACATCTCCCCAGTGATGAGAAGCAAGAAAAACATTTCATAAGTATGTGACATCTGCGGTTGAGAGAGCGAGCAATCTTTACAGCATACAAACATATCTCTGAAGGATGCAATAAGAGCGGCCTGGCTCAGAAACACTTCAGTGGTCAGAATCTCCACCACACAGTTCATTTCCATCTTTATCTCCTTCATTTCATCACTCTTTTCCTTGCCCCCTCTTTCCCCCCTCTCTCTCTCTTGCTCCAGTCTCTCAACCTCTCACTAGTAAAAGGAGCAGAGTTGCCATTTAAGACCAAATAGAGTCCATCAATAAGTTGTCACGGGGGAGAGCCTTTGTGATAAGCCATTACATTGGGTTTCTACCCCATTTCCATCCATAGCATCAGCTGTCCGCCCTTTGCGGAGCCTCCAAAACAGTAGCTGAAGACCTGCACATTGATCGCTATCACTCTTTTAGCCACTTTCTTGTGTCATTAAAGAATAAGCTCACTTTATTTATATTGCAGATTTGCAAGATGATATTTTGAAGAATGTTTTTGTCCATACCATGACAGAAAGTGGGGCCTAAAACAACAATTCATTCATTCGTTCATTTGTTTGTTCTTTTGTTCATGCATTTATTCATTCATTCATTATTAAAGTCTTATTTTATTTTAGTTTGGCTGGAATAAAAGCAGTTCAAAAACAACTTTAAGGTATCAAAAATGTGTGTACTGTCACCATGGCAAAGGCAAAATTCATTCATTTATTTTCTTTTTGGCTTAGTCCCTTTATTAATCTGGGGTCGCCACAGCTGAATGAACCGCCAACTTATCCAGCATATGTTTCACACATCGGATGCCCTTCCAGCCACAACCCATCACTGGGAAACACCCATACACTCTCATTCACACACATACACTACGGACAATTTAGCTTACCCAATTCACCTATAGCGCATGTCTTTGGACTTGTGGGGGAAACCAGAGCACCTGGAGGAAACCCACATGAACACGGGGAGAACATGCAAACTCCACACAGAAATGCCAACTGGAGAATGCCAACTGTCGAACCAGCGACCTTCTTGCTGTGAGGCTATCGAATTACCAATAACAGGGTTTAAATCACTATGTGTTTTTTCCGCTTGGAGCAGGAATTCATGTATATGTTGCAGTGTCAATTCAATGTACAGCGTGCATCACATTATGAAACTGTTATCTTAGAGAGAAAACATGAGGGTTGAACTTGGACTGAACTTAAGGCCATAGGTTATCTGATCCAGTAAACTCGCATGTCTTCTGCCATCATTACAACACAGGTGTGTGCACTGTAAGCCAAAGAGGGAGACGCGTCTCTACAGCAACCTCTCGCGACACAACCTCTCCAATGCGGCACCTCGCGAAATTTGTGATCAAGTCATATAAATCATATTTATTACCAATTGACAGTAATGGAGGAACGCCACTAAATGTAGCGGAGAGTAAAGTTTTTTTCTCTAAAACTTTACTTGAGTAAAAGTACACATCTTTAAATGTACTCAAAAATTACAAGCTACCCAACAACTTTACTCAAGTAAATGTATTTCATTACTACCCACCCCTGATTTCAACTGTACGTATGTGAACTGCCTTAATGGTTTTCTTCACCCCAAAATTTGCATTGTCACCGTTTACTCATCCTCATTTCATTCCAAACCCACAAGGTAGTGGTAAAGTGTTTTTTTTTTTTGCAAATGTATGCAAATGCAGGGCAGCAGAAATGCAAGCCTGTCAAGTGGTTTTTGTATTTTGCTGGGTTGCCAAGTTCAAAATTGGTGACCTGGGAATTCAAATAAAGTGAAAGCCATATGACAAGTAGATAATTGATAGTAAACAGTGTTTAGAAAATTCTCATTTTAAATAATAAAAACGCAGCATATATGAAGTTCAAACCTACTGTTTTCTATGAGAGTGTGCATGTACATGTTCTTGAAATTAACTTTTGCATGCTTGATGATTAGATTAATAATTTTTGGACACCGAACACTGAACACGTTTAACCCCTATATAGGTGAAAATATTTTATTCAAATTAAATAAATGAAGATCAGCAAATCATTTATATTATAAGCTCAAGAATGCATGCTTGACATGAGAGAACCAATGAGGTTCCTCCTTGCCAGTCACACAAGCATATTTGAGGTTCTTCAAGAACAAATGAGGATTGTTGTTGCTCATGAAGCAAGTATGGTTGAGCTTCTGACTGTTTGTTGATCCATGTCGATACATTTGTAAAATAAATTTTAAAATGAAATATTAATAATATGAAATAGTCATGTCTTATCAGAGCATCTGAATGAAAACATTGATTCATGTGGATTTATTTTTTATCCATTTATAAATGTTTTTATAATATTTTATATAAAAAAATATCTTAATTTGTTTTCCAAAGATGAACAAATTTATCATGGGTTTGGACACAAGAACAGACATGAGTAAATAATGACAGACATTTTCTCTTGTGTTGAACTAGCCATTTAAACATAGTTTCACCCTTTCCACAAGGCTGTTTCATTGGAAAAATAAATAAATACAATCATCCAGTAATTATGTTACTGTCCTTGCTTTTCAGAGAGAACAGAGATGCATTGTGCCACTCACGTTTTGGACTCTACCTGAACCTTGCATTGAATAAGCTTAAAATAAGTGCAATTTGTAGATTTCCTTCAGAGAGAGAGAGACCAATAGAAAAATGACAAACCAAGCAGGGAATCTGTGTGAAAAGAAGATTAGCGGTAGAAAGTGTTAATGCTAAAAGCAAACCCAAACATGCTAGCTGTAATGTTACGCAACGACTCATTCTGTTGCAGTACGCTTAGCACTAATGCACAGCTCTGCAAAGATATTGCAAAAAAGACATCAAGTAAATTTCAAATAATCCGACTAGTGCAATATGTTACTCGCTTTAGCAATTTTGTGGTAATGTGAGAATATACTGCCAGTGTTTATCTTTCTCCTGATGTGTGCATACACTGAAAAAAAACCCTAGCTAACTAGAAATAGCCATCATGAGCTGTTGCTAAAAACAAAGACTTTGTTTATCTCATTCCAACGAGGAGACAAGGCAAGCCAATTTGAGTTTTGCCGGCAGAAAGGTCAGGCCAATACATCAGGGTGATGTCTAGTTGAAAATCAAGGCGTGGAAATATCAGACTTGCCTCTGAAGTGTCAAACATGGCAGTCGGCTGCTGTAAAACAGGACTCTTACTTCACCGCCGCTATCAGTAGAACAGGCACAATGTATTAGTCAGCCACAGACACCAAATGCATATGTGATCACAGCAAAGGAAAAAAAAAAAGGTAAAAGATGCTAGTGAGCCATGTGTTACTACATCAATATGATGTATAATGCTCTCACTAAAAATGTCGTGCAGATTGTTATTAAGATTAGTGGAAATGGAAACATCTGTTTTTCCTAAGTTTAGTAGATTTCGAGTGAACTTTATACTTGTAGTCTTAATGGAACAAAATAATGGAGTGATAATGAGCTCAGCAGGAGACTAAATATGAAAAGAAAACTTGCTTTATTTTGATTTTCTTTTTTAAGATATTCTGTTGATTATACTTTGCAACTACATATTTTTTCATAGAATTAAGCCCTGTTTCCATCTGGCATTAAACAGCATATTAAAACATGGACAACACTAAACAGAAACAGGGTCTAAAAGCTTTAGAGCTTGTCTATCTTTTCCAGAAGTAGACAAAAACACATTTGATCAGATTGTTGTTGTAAAACAGAAGATTTTTAGGTAACATTATATATTTAATCTTTTTCTTCTTCTAACATTTTATTGCTTTCACACCTGCCTCATTTAGTTCAGTTGATTTACACCATAAAGTTTGTTTATCCGTTTAGTGCGGTTCATTTTGGCAGGTGTCAATGTAGCAATCGCAAAAAGTGACAAAACGTGTACTCTGTCTCAGTACACTTTCAAATAAACACTGAAGTGCTGAGAACATGACCCGAACTGGAACAGCCTCAACTGCAAAATGTACTGTACATTTTTCCATTATGTATTTGTGCTATCACCATTTGCAGTGCATCAAAGCACTGTTTTCAAGCTGCATCTGCTCTTCATTCTTAAAAAGTGACGCATACAAACTATATAATAATATACAATGACCATTTTTTACAGCCAGCCGTCGTCTCTCCATACTAACAATTGTCATGTTGTCTGTTGACTTTTCCTACACTCTTTGTTTACTTTCGGGGGTTCCATTAGAATTTTAGCCAAAATCCCTTTAAGGCAAGTCATTTCACTTGGTGGCCATCTTTGAAATGCCTACTGGGCAGTATGCTCGGGAATTCTGTTTGGATGGGGAAACAAAATTCTCCAAGACTGCTTGCCAAGCTTACGATTAAATTTCATATTAGGAATCACCTATAAAATTACACAACTGTCTCTCACAAATCACACAAAATCTGCAGAAACTCACATCTGGTCTGAACTCGGTCTCCTGGAGAATCGATGAAATGATTTTACTAGAAAGCGGAGCTTCATTGGCCATATTGCCTGTTACACTTTTCCCCATTCAAAACTATTCGAGTGACTTGCCTTTCTTATTCTATAGTGTTTGATTTTAGCATACATTAATTTTGACCTAAAAGCAGTTTAGGAAATGTGTAACTGACGAGTGATCTGGTTGTTGTCACATGACTGCATTTTGGTTCATTTCAACTGGTTCGACCAAAGAAATCAGTATGGTCTGGAAAGAAACCAAAATTGCTGAAAAAAATGCTACAATTTGTTGCTCTTGGTCCGGACCAAATTAACCGACTTACAGGTGTCAAGTTGACATACAAGAAAAACTACACTATAGTGAAAAACTATAGTGGTCTGTTGGGAAACCATCAAAATAATTTATTAGCAGATAGGCAAAAACCAAAAACCAGTCTGTAATTTCACAAACTTCACAATCTGCAAGTCAAAATAAGCACAATGGAAGCACTCTTGATTTAACCAGCAAAATAATATTTCCAGCCAGTGACACCGAAAAGCAAAGCACTATTCTACCCTCCCTTTGAGCTCAATTTTCCAATTTTGCCTCTCTGCATTTAATAATTAATTCACAAGCCAACCTGAACAAAACCGCTTAAACCAAACATGCACACCTTATGAACACCCAATGTCCTCAAAAAAAAAAAAAACATCACACACACTGCCTCTGATCACCTCATGGGAATAAATGTGCCAGCGGGGATCCCAAGATGATTGTCAATCATATTCAAACATGCTCTTCATTCATGCAGTAATAAGGAACTGGAAGTTATGGAGCCATGCTCCGCTCACAGACTTTCACCATGGCACCATGCTGGGCAGCTTTCCAAGCCCTGATCAATGACTAAGTATTGCCGGGCCGCTAGCTGCAGGAATACACAGACTAATTGAGGACTTGGAGGAAAGCCAGGCAAAGAAATTTGCACAGTGATGAGATATCCTTTGCCATAATTCATAAAGTGCTATTGGCGTGGGGGAAAAAGAGATTGACTGGTTTTCAGCTGTAAACATGGACGCGCCGCAGTTTGATCTGGCAGAGCGATTTGGAGACATTTTTCACTCACCCATTTGCTTTTTTAGTCATTAATCAGAACAAATGTTCTACTGATGGCCTCCCCATTATGTGTAATTTAATCTAGTCTTTTCTCTCAATTCCAATAGAAAATGCCATTCAAAGAGAGAGAGAGAGAGAGGGGATGAAAAATTCAGTCATAATCTCCACTCTGCAATAAAAACAGCTCACGATATAAACAGACTCTATTGCTGGTGACAACAACAGACAGATTTATATTCATCCACAATGAGGGACAGGATTGCCGTATGGGAGACTCGCAAACCCTCAGTTCACTCATGCAGATTTGAATTACAAGTACACCAGAAAAATCTGTTGGGACAGCAACAGGAAAAAGAGATTAACGTACAGCATCAAAACAAAAACATAAAATAAAATGGAAAAAAAAATCCTGGAAAACCTGAGAGGTGAGAGAGAGAGGATGGCGAGATAAAGACTGGAGGAGATATATGAATTGAATAGGAAAAAAATAAGCAAGGGATTAAAGAGAGAGATAGCAAAGTGAATGAGAGTGAGGTAGAAAACGAGTGATAGAGACATGGAGAGAGATAAGCAGCAGAGCGAGAGAGAGAGATAAGAAGAGAGGGAGGAGTGGGCTGATGTGATTTTCTCCACTGAACTGTCTGTTCTGTTTTTCATTCGCTCTAATGTAATTGCCCATAAATCATTAATATTATTCCACAGCCTAGCCAGGAGCCTCACATCCCAGAACGTGTGAAGTTCTCCTGATCACAAGGCAGTAGGCACATGTACTCATTCCTCTTTCTCACTCTCTCTCGCTCACACGTAAACCTTAAAGACAGCCCTCAGGCATTCCACCAGACTCAGAGAAAGGGCCATTAACTTATGTAATTTAGCAGCCATGTCCATTATTCAGATAATCAAGACTTATTTCTCTTTGAAAACAACAAAATGATCAGTTTTCAAATGCAGTGATTCTAGGATTTCAGTCTTAGAGAGAATGTGTGGCTCACAGGAATATTTATCAAATATTAATATACAAATCATCTTCTCCGTCAACATAATTTTTATATAGGATTTATTTGTTTATTATAATTTTTTTATATTTGGTCCAAATGCAGTTATATTAAAATCTAAAATATCTATGTTCTCTTTAAATACTGCATATATTTTATAAGCATTCAAAAGTTCCTTCAGCTTTTTATTATATATGTTCATATTTTATTGTCTACTTTTAACCACCTCCAAAGGCATTTAGAACCACATTTGATTACTTTTTGTGTTCAAACAGCCCCCCCCCCCCCCAAAAAAAAAAAAAACTAAGTGCACTGGTCAGACAGGATTGAAGCTTTGTCTGTAAGTGAAAAAACTGGTCTCTTAGTTTTAACTGGTTCTTAATTCTAACTCAAACCAACAGTTTTGTGTTCTGTATGCAAATACTGCAAACTTATTTTTGCATTATTAGATTGAAAAATTGTCCATTTACCCTTAAGTAAACAGGAAAGTGGTCAAAAGTGGACAAAAGAGAAAGATAAAAACATCAGGTGTGATGAGGAATGCGTCTTTCTTGTTGATTCAGATTCACCAAAACAAATCTTAATTCCAGGGGTAAACAGGTCAAACTGAAACATTTTATCTCCAAACCTGTTACTTTACCAATTTTTATTATTTATTTATTTATTTTTTAATTATTTAACATGGCATCCCTCATGATATTCTGTCATTTTTTATGGCAAGAAACTTGCATGTGTCATTATATGATTAACATTTTACAAAAATAAAGCTCAAATATAATTTTTAACCACACTCAAAAAAAGTTAACTATGTCATTTCTACAGAAATTTAGTACTGTAAGCTTTACTTAAGGGTTTGAATGACCAACTTAACATTGTAGAGCAAATACTTAAAAGTGAATAAAAAAGTGTTCACCTTACGTATTGAAAGTTCATAAATCTAACATAACATTACTAAGTAAAATATACATATAACTAAAATGCAGTAGTGACACATCTGAATGGGTTGTATGTACTAAGAAATATTTTGTCAACTTTACCTGAATTTCTTAAGTTCATTCAACTATATTGTTGCTTGTAGAAACTACTCAACACATTTGCGTGGAACCTCTTGACAACTCTTTTTTTTATGTAAGTCCAACAAATCAGTTTTTTGAGTGCAGCAAATGAAGGACATAAGTGTTCTGTTTATTAGAAAGGTCATTAGTAAGGGATTTGCATAACATTTTCATTAATTTAGACGTTATACAGTTTATTGTAGCTAGGTATGTACTCAGGGCGGCACAGTGGCTCAGTGGTTAGCACTGTCGCCTCACAGCAAGAAGGTCGCTGGTTCGAGTCCCGGCTGGGCCAGTTGGCATTTCATGTTCTCCCTGTGTTGGCGTGGGTTTCCTCTGGGTGCTCTGGTTTTCCCCACAGTCCAAAGACATGCGCTATAAGTGAATTGGATCAACTAAATTGGCCTTAGTGTATGGATGTGTGTGTGAATGTGAGACTGTATGTTTCCCACTGAGTTGTGGCTGGAAGGGCATCTGCTGCATAAAACATGCTGGAATAGTTGGCGTTTCATTCCGCTGTGGTGACCTCTCATAAATCAGAGACTAAGCCGAAGGAAAATGAATGAATGAAGGTATGTACTCAGTTTTTCCTGTCCTTGAATACATTTGACTAAGAAAAAGTATTAAAGATACATTACATTTATTGCAGGAAGTTGGACATTCCAGACTGTGGTTTGTAGAATATTAAAAGTCCCTGCAATACAAAAAGAATGTTCCTGTACATTTTCTGGTAACTGTTGACTGTGAAGTGTTTTTTAAGTGCATTGGCTATTTTGTAAAACACTGTTCTATTAGCATGGTAAAGCTGCGTGGTATGCCCTTATAAATTAATGAAGACTACATAATTTCGGGAAAAATAAAGTTTTTATCCTCTTATATCACATTACTTTCTTTAAAAAGTAAATAACACATTTAGTAACTTAAAAATAACTTTAATAATTTATAACTATAATTAATTTATATATAATATAAATATAATTATTATATATTTGTTTAGTTAGTTTTTACTTTTAAAAATAACATTATCCAACATAATTACCTGATTCTAAAATTAGTGATAATGACAGGTAATGCAGATTTTCAAGGGCCAAGAATACAGCATTTCTTATCCTGCATCTTATTTTTTTCCTTCTTTTTTAATCAATCTTTATATCCCTGAAGATCCGCATCAGCACAGCGTGGCATGATTTCAAGGTAACCTTCCTCACTCTTGTTGTTGGAGGGATCTCAGGCTTGCAGTATGACGTCTCAGTGTGTAGTTATGTGGGCTCAGTCTAATGCAGGAGTGCACACCATGTACATACACACAGCGGGCAGTCCTGCTGTGGAAAGCTAATTAGACTTATTCAAGCGCTCAGAGCATGTAAAAATGCCCCAAAAGGATGTGCAACTTAATATAAAGACTGCTGTTTGCCTGTAAAATCAGCCCTAGTTGGGTCTGATGTGCAGTACTTGCCTTAATGGATTTGCAGTTTATTGCCGGGCCAGCTTGGTCAGTGTTATATTGGCTCTGACCCTTTGCCCTTTATGTCCTTTGAACACTATTCCGCTATATTTCATTTGATATGTTGTGTCTTTTCGTTCATTCTGTAAATCTTTGCACTCACTGGAGACAAATCACCAAATAAGTGAAAAACCGTTTCTGTCCTTTATCATCAGCTAACAATTTTATCACACTTTCACCAAAATCCAGAGTTTTAGACGTTTTATTTTTTGTGTGGGTCTGTCTGTATAATATGCAGAATCATAACATGATATTATAGACACAAATAACATCAATAGTGAAACACTTTACATCCTTAAAGCCATTATACATTATTTGGTAACACTTTAAAATTGTCATGTTCACCAGCGATCAAGGACTTAAGAGATCGCTGGTGAACTACATTTCATCATGAACTACAAATCATCACAAACTACAATTTCCATCATTCCGCCACACACACACAGTTTTCATTTCCACTGATCACACACGCAGCTGCATCCCATCCGCTGGGGTTCGGCGAACCGCCAGTACCTCCTGAACCAAAGCCTCCTGACTCACTAGGGTTCGGCGAACCGCCAATACCTTCTGAACCAAAGCCTCCTGATCCGCTGGGGTTTGGTGAACCGCCAGTACCTCCTGAACCAAAGCCTCCTGATCCACTGGGGTTGAAAGAACTGCCAGTGCGCCCTGAACCAAAACCTCCAGACCCACGGAGGGCGTTTAACCCATATCTGCCTGCTGAACCTAAACCCCCAGACATACTTCACCCTCATGCTCCAGATCCGCCTGAATTCCATGCTCCAGGTCCTCCACAGCTTCATGCTCCAGATCCGCCTGAATTCCATGCTCCAGGTCCTCCGCACCTTCATGCTCCAGATCCGCCTGA
>CAIGQV010003909.1:22950741-22971289 GCA_903798115.1 Danio jaintianensis
GCTCCAGGTCCTCCGCAGCTTCATGCTCCAGATCCGCCTGAGTTCCACGCTCCAGGTCCACCGCAGATCCATGCTCCACGGTTTCTGCAACTCCTGTTCTTGTTCACTCAGTGTTATGTTCCAGTTTTGTGTAATTTTTGTTTCGGACCCTCCATGCCCTCCCCCTGTTCCGCCTCCGCTTCACCCCCCTCCGGGATTGTCTTGTCGCGTCTGGCATCCGCTCCTTAGGAGGGGGGTACTGTCATGTTCACCAGCGATCAAGGACTTAAGAGATCGCTGGTGAACTACATTTCATCATGAACTACAAATCATCACAAACTACAATTCCCATCATTCCGCCACACACACACGGTTTTCACTTCCACTGATCACACACGCAGCTGCATCCCATCACTATTGATTGTTTGGACTATTTATACACCTTGCTCGTGTTTTGTCATTGCTCAGTCGTTGTTATTTTTGTATGGTTTGGTCTTGTTGTTTTTGCTTATGTTTTGTCACAGTTCCCGATCATAGTTTATTGTTTTGTTATTTGTTATTTTGATACTTTGTGTTCCTGGATGTCCTGTTTTAGCATGAGATCTTACCAATAAACTGCACATGGATCCTATCTCTTGTCCCGTCTGCAATACCTCCCGGTAACGTGACAAAAATAATGGTTCATTAGTTAATGCTAGTTAATGTATTTACTAACATGAACAATACATTATTTACACAGTATTTATTCTTCTTTGTTAACCTTAATGAAACAAAGTTGTTCATTGTTAGTTCACGTTAACTCAAAGTGCATTAACTAACATTAACAAGCACAACTTTGGATGTTAATAATGCATTAGTAAATGCTGAACTGTCATTAATAAATGCTGTGTAAGATTGTTAATGCTAGTTCATTTTATTAAATACATAAACTGTTGTTTTAAAGTGTTACCATACATTACTGAGCCACCAGATTTGGTGGTCAAAGACCTTTGCACAGTACCGTGTATATGTTTTACTTTGTGTATAAAGTTGCATTATGTTGTAACAGAATGCTTGACCTTTTACAACAAATGTCTAAATCGTTTCTTGTATTTTGATAGATAGAAAATAAGGTGAAGTAGTTTATTTCTTAGTGTAGCCATGAGGAATAATTCCAAGGTAATTCCACAAATACACTACCATTTGAAAGTCTGAGGTCAGTAAGACTTTTCTTTGGGTTTCCATTTTAGTACAGTACTTTTGTATAGCAAGGACACACTGAAATTATAAAAATAAAAATAAATCAAAAGACTTAAAACATCTATTTCGAATAAATGGTGTTCTTTTGAAATGTCTATTCAGCAAACATTAAAGAAATAAAATGCTTCACAGTGAATACAAATACATAGCACATTTCCTGAGCAGCAAATGAGAATATTAGAGCGATTACTAAAGGATTATGTGACTGAAGACTGGAGTGATTATGCTGAAAACTAAACTTTTCCATAGCAGAAATAAATTACATTTTAAAATATATTGAAATAAACAACATAACAGTTTTTTTTACTGCACTTCATGAAATAAATGCAGCTCACCAAACAATATTTATTTCAAAAACAATGGTGAAATATATAATGCTTGGGGGGGGGGAATGCAAATATTTTCAAGAAAAAAAAAAGCATGACAAAAACATGTCCAACCCAGCCTGTCAAAGTGTTTATGATGATCATCTAGAGCTCAACCTCTGGGTTACACTATATATAATATCCATAGCACTGATTTGTCTGTACAATTCAGCTCAAAAGGTAAATGCTTCTAGACAGAGCTGTTGCTCTGAGACCCAGATCTAATAACGTATAAAATCTCAGATAGGCCGTGGCTTGACTCTATGCAGCGAGAGAGAGAGAGAGAGAGAGAGCGAGAGAGAGAGAGAGAGAGAGAGAGAGAGAGAGAGATTATACAGGGTGAAGAGCCAAGACAGTAAGTGAAAGAAGCCGATAGCCTTGGCTGGCTAGTGATGCCAGCGGATGCTTGAGGAATCAAAACGTTTCAAGTAGATTTATTTATAAAATGTTATTAAGGGTTCGTTTACCCTCTGTAAAAATGAAAAATAGTAATGGAATTGGGATGTATTTTATGATAAAAATGGAAATTACAAATCTAGGCAACGGAGCTCCAAACACACGCAACGGGGCAACCGTAACAACAAGACTGACGTCACTCGATCATCCAAAAAATATACTGTATCCTACTAGAAGCACAATACATTGATGCCTGTCACAAAAACAGAGAGAAGACCAATAAAAACATTAGTGATGCGCTTACAACCACCACACACACATGCATACACGCATGCACACACACACGCACGCACGCACGCACGCACGCACGCACGCACGCACGCACGCACACACACACACACACACACACATACATACAGTTGTGGCATTATCTCAAGAGAGTGATTCACACCAGACATCTCAATAATATTGCTGCACTTAAACTGTTTTGTAAAGAGGAATGGTCCAAAATCCCCCGACTGTTGTGCAGGTCTGATATGCAACTACAGGAAACGTTTGGTTAAGGTTATTGCTTATTAAACCCAAAGGTTCACATACTTTTTTCCACCCTGCACTGTGAATGTTTACATGTTGTGTTCAATTAAACACATGAAAACATATGTTTGTTTGGTGTTAGTTTAAGCACTAAGACTGAGTTTTTTTATTGTTGTGACTTAGATGAAGATCAGAACACATTTTCTGTCCAATTTGTCCAATTTATGCCAAAATCTAAGTAATCCCAAAGGGTTCACATACTTGTTTTTGCAGCTGTACATACATACAGTAGATATACTCACACTGAATTCTGAAATGTTATAAATAAATCCAATGACTACTACTGTCATTTGTTTACATATGTTCAATTTAATGTAAACATAACAAATGGTTTAATTGAATTGGAAAAGAAATACAGATTACACACCATCTGAATGAATATATGTAATACTCACTATACTATTTTATTCGTTGTTTATGTAATGTGCAATGCTTTGGAGAGAGAGAGAAAGCCCAAGCTCCTGCACTCCTCCAGCCATTCTCCACAGGCCTGAGAAAACATCCTCTCCACAGATACAGAAGCACACAGATCAATAGAAAGTCTCACAAAAGAAACACTGAACCACTTACGCCTCCTTCACATCCTCCTCAAACATAGACACACAATCCCACATTAAGGTTATGTGCTCCCACAGTTTGTCCAACTGCCTCGCTCTCACGTGTCGTCCTGGTGTGAAGGTTCACAAGCTTTTCGTGCACAGTTTTCGTCGACACAAGTTTCCTTTCACCCGTGAGATACTGCTAAACCTACATGAGTAATGACTCTTTCCTCTCACTGCTGCATTTATAGAGCATATATTGGATGCAAAGTGAATTTGTGTATAGAGGAAGAAGATACTATTACAAAAACCAAGAAAAAAGATAAAAAAAAAAGATCTTATCTTTATCTGAGGCACTGATGAAACAAATCCAATTCTAAAAAAGTTGGGACATTTTGCAAAATGCAATGAAATCAAGAATCTGTGATTTGTTTACTCACTTTTTATGTTATTTTTTCACATTTTATTAATTAATAAATTTTTTTACTTACTTTTGAAAATTAAGATTTCCAATGTTTTCATATGAATTTATTTTGTAAGCATAACCAAACTTTGAAACACTTCCAAAGAGTTGAGATGGAGGCAACAAATTAAAAGACTATACAGTATACAAATTAAATTGTTTTGAAATGGTTTTCAATAAACATGTTAACTGGCAATGCATTAAGTTTCATGTTCGTTTATAAAAGGACCAACTTCTCAGTCTTTGCAAACAAGTTGGATCACAGCTCATTATTTTGTGCAATGATATCAAAATTGGATTACATTTACATGCAGTAACTTTGAACTTTGGAAATCTTTCCTCTGTATCTTTTTTTCCAATTAAGTAAAGTTTTTAAAGTTAAGCTTTTTGCAGTTCTGGCTTTTTTCCAATTGGGTTTTGTACAATGTTTGCTCCTATGTGTTCATGTGACACATTTAGCTGTTGTTTGAGCTGAGAAGTCGGTGCAGTGAATGATGGCTGGTAGTTTAGAGGATGTGGGCCAACAGATATAGCCTACTTACTCCCATCATGCTCTTGGGCCTCTGGTTGAGTGTTATAATTGGAACACCTCGACAGGGTTAAGTGAGAGTCAAGAGCTCATCTCCATAATGCTTCCATTTTACCACATTTCTTACGACAATTATGAAAGTCAACAAGGCATGGGATGAGATGGCCTTTTTCTGGTTTTCTGTCACACAGTGGTTCAATTTCAGTTCACAGATAATTTGCTATAAGCAAAGCAGAAAGTCAACCTATATAAAACAGTTTAATAGATGATATAGACAGAATCAATTACTTATTTAAATATAACATAAATATGAATAATTAAAAAGTGTACAAATTAAAAATTTCTGTCACTTTTACCTATCAACATCAGCTTAAGTCAATGAATAAGTCTCACTAAACAAACAAACAAATAAACAAACAAAAAATAAATATTCACTCAGATTAATAACAATACTATTATATAACAACAACAACAACGACAACAACAATAGTAGTAGAAGTAGCAGTAATAATAATACTCAAAAGGGAATAAAATATTTTTTTTATTTTATTATTTGTATTTCTATTATTGAGATATATGGCATGTTTTATATAATAAATATAATAAATAATTATTTAATGAAATATAATATTTGCATATAATAATATCAATATTTTGTCTATACACAATAAATAAATAAATAAATAAATAAATAAATAAATAAACCCATTACATTTTTATCTTGAAATTAAATGCAGTAGAGATGGTTTTTTTTAAACATACACACAAAACAGCTCACTGGCACTGACAAAACTGTAAAGTTGTTCAGCGCACTCTACTCTCTCTCTCTCTCCTTTGTTAGATGCCATTGAGAAAATGCTCACTCGTGATTAGAGTTGAAGCAAGTGAGTGGCTGACAAGATTGCTTGAGTGGCAGAGAGACACGCTGGAGTCATTTACTCTGCCTGTGAGATGTGAGTCAGGTGAACGGTCACAGACAAACCAGATGAGATCTATATGCGGAGGAATAAATGGATCCGGGTCAAAGCTGAGGTGATGGGGAGATTGTCAGATTGAGTCAAAGGCACCAGGGGTTTGGAGAGAAGCAGGTAGATTATACATTATTTAAGTGGATAATTCTGTGGATAATTCATGAGCAGCGTTCAGGTTATTTCTGAGGCTATTTAACTAGAAATGTGTAATACATACTATCACATATGATATAGTGTTGACATATTTGCTATGCTGCAGTTTCTGAAAGTTAGGATGTCCCAAAAGCATCCGGAAAGTGTTGAACACATCATGTCACAAGCAAACAAGCAAAAAAGTTTCCCGGATAATTCCACTAAACAGTTCAACAAACAGGATTGTATACACCAGTGCTTCTTAAAGTCCGGACTCATGTCCAGATGCGAAGCAAGAGAGAATTTAATCAGGACAAGTCAATAGCACTAGTTGCTTGTAAGGGATTACAAGTCTGGATTTTCTACTTTGAAAAATGCATATTAAACTTTTAATGTCAGTATAGGGCACGGGTTCATATTGGCCAATTAGATCTCACAAGGAAATGTAACTAATTTACGTTTTGTCAGTTTAGTGGCTAATTTATGCAAATTATAGTTCAGTGCGTAGTACAGACCTCACTTCTAAACCCAACTGTCATTGGGAGATGAGCAAATCAAACTAAATTGTACATATGAGATCGTACAAATTCAATTAAAAATAGTCACTAAATCAAAAAATTACGAATTGGCGCGAGATAGCATTGACTTGGCTTGTTATTTTTGTTTAAAACAGGACATTGTGTGAGGTGAACAGTTCTCATGAAAGCGCACAACATACTGACACTGAGGAGAAACATAAAATCATAATTTTTTTGTTTTATGTGAGCATAGAAGTGTTCACATAGCTTGGTAATATTCTAATTGAACCCCTGAAGGCATATGGTCTGTTTTGACTATGTTTTTTTTTTTGTATTTTTCTGAACTTTGAATGAGTGGGGAACCTTGCTGTCTATGGAGGATGAGGGAGCTCTCAGAGTTTAACTAAAAAACCTTCATTTGTATTCCTAAGATAAAAGAAGATCTCATGGGTTTGAAACAAGAGGAGGCTGAATAATTAATTACATTGCTTACATTTTTTTAAAATAAATAATAAACATTAATTTATTCATATAATAAATAAATTAAAATAATAACATTTATTTATTATTAAATAACCCAATTATATAGGGCCAAATGTTAAATATGGGAAATATAAACCAGGCTATCTACGAACACAAATATTAATCTTATTTCTATTTATCCATGTGATATGCCCATCCCTCTCAAATAAAGTCAACTTAACCATCAACATATTTTGAGAAATTAGAAATTTCTCAGTGTTATCTTATACATTTTACAATCGCCATAACATTTCAGTTACCAACATTCTGCAAAATCTCATGTTCCACATGAGCAAATGATGAAAATGTTAATATTTGGGGACAATGTAGGCCTACTCTTTAAAACTTACATGAATGAAGATATTATTGCAAAATTCAAATCCCTTTTAGCTGAATAAAATAACACTCATTCATTGATTCGCTTGATGTCTCCTCTTAAAGTA
This sequence comes from Danio jaintianensis, assembly GCA_903798115.1. Classification (NCBI taxonomy): domain Eukaryota; kingdom Metazoa; phylum Chordata; class Actinopteri; order Cypriniformes; family Danionidae; genus Danio; species Danio jaintianensis. Next base: position 22,957,432 of record CAIGQV010003909.1, read on the forward strand.
TTGAGTGCAACTCTATTGAGCTCTCAGTTCTGACCGAGAGAGCAACGAGCTCGTGTCAATGACAAACACAAGCGCTACAGATCACTTTGAGGGAAGCACTGACCCATCACTCCAGAAACACTATCATCTCCATGACCTGTTGACTATTGAGACCATTTTGTACTTAACTGTGTTGCCATGGTTTAATCAAGTCGCTGTTCAGGTGCCCTAAGAAGCCCAAAATGTGTAAAGCAGGACAATTTAAAACAATAAATAACACAGACAGAGAGGTTAGGGATCTTAAGTTCATTTACAGCGCTCAATTCCACGGTCTTTGTTGCTATAAAGTCATTGCGACTCTACAGAAACCATTAATGCTGATTTCAACAACACCTCAAATTCTACTTTTAAAATGTATTTTAATGCATGTTTCAGAGTTAAATAATCAATTCACCTAAAATGAAAAGAAAGTCATCATTTACTCACATGTCGTTTTAAAGGTATGGTCAATCAGCTATTTTTTGAAGGCCTGTTTGTGTTTATGGGGTGCACTGTGACGTGTTCATGCTTAAAAAAAAAAAAAAATACTAAAATCACATAATGTTTTACATATACACCACTGTTTTCGTTCTGCTCAAAATCATAAGATGACTTCTGTGATTCTGGGAAGTCCTTTCCTTTAGTAATACACAATAGGCTCTGATTGGCTGATTAGCTCTAGTGTGATCTAGTGTGTTCTGATTTGCTAACTGCCTAGTACATGTTTAAATAACGGCATGCCTCCAGGGTGGGGATTATCTAATAAATTTCAGGGTAGGTTTGTGTTGTTACAAGATAGTAAATTGATGCTAATACCTATTAATTACCACACTTTCACCAAGAAAGCTCATTGTGGTCCCTACCAGCTATTTGTTGTAAACTTTAAAAAGTGATGTAAAGAAAACAAAAATTTTTTTTGGTTTTTAAGCACAAACAGCGTATAAGAGAACTAATAACCAAGGACCCTTTAAAATCTATATGGCTATCCTCTAAAAGGCTGCTTTATAGGACAGGAGGTGTGTTTGTGTGTCTGGCCCCATTTCAGCTTTCAGTGGACACCTGTCTTCTCAGAAGGTGTGCTCCTCCTGACTGTGTGACCACTCTCTCGTCCCAGATTGCCTCACGTCCCTCAAGTGTCACGCAGTTCAATTTCTCATCAGGCACTAACAAAACCTCAGTGGAATGAAAGTGTCGTTCTCTCAGTTTGCCCTCTCGTCTGCCTCTTGGCGTCTCTGACAGGATTGTCTCTGCAGCAGATGTCGGGACGAGGCCTCCACCGGGGGGCCAGAACCTTAATTCCATAGCTCACAGTTCGAAAGCATCAACACTTGTATTGTACAGTAGGACCTCTGTGGTAGAATTTGGTAAGTGAATGTCATTTATCCAGCACTTATTTTTGGATTAAAAATAGAGTTCAATCCAAAATTAACTATTTAATAAAATTGTTAGTAATCCAAAAATAAAAATTACCACATAATTTACTTACCCTCAACCCCCTGGCAGCATATGGGTTAGTCTGATGACAGACGTACTGTATGTGCTTTTGGAAGCTTCAAAATAAAAGCTACTACCCAAGATCTTGTCATGGAAGAGCCAGGATAAAAATTTCAACCACTCCAACTGTGGCTTGTGGCTTATACACAGAGGATGGCTTGAGGGTGAGTACATTATTGGGAATTTTTAGGATGAAAATTTTAGGCTGAACTATTCATTCAATGGAACTGTACAAGACCATATTATGATATTTTTACTTAAATTCTGAAATCCAAGCATATGTTCATTTACTTCTTCTAAGCATCTATTCAGTCTAATGTCTCAAATGTGTTGTGGTGCAAACTGGCCCACTCAGTTTCCATCTTTCCTGCACCCATTCACACATCTCTGTCAAATGGCTAGCATGTTAGCTTAACACAGGTTTTACTATGTTCTTAGCATGGTCTTAGCATTATTACACAAAAATGTATTATACTAAAACCATATTTTTTGCCTCAAACTCACTTTATTATTTTTAAATAATTGTGATGCTGAAGGCTGAAGTAATAGCTGGAAACCTAGCCTTTGCAGAAACAAATGCTCAATAACACAGTTTTCATATTGTTGTCAAGTAAATTTAACCTTGCTGAGCTTAAAATGCTTATGTTGCATAGCCAATTTTTAAGATGAGTTTCGCTTTTTTTTTTTTTTTTTTTTAGCTTAACAGTTGTCACAACAATCCTCTATTATATGGAAAATATAAGATTGCAGAGTCTTCCAAATATCTAGTTTTCTATTCCACATAATACAAGAAACAGTGAGTAAATGATAACAGAATTTCCAATTGTATGTGCATTCTCCATTTAATGCAATCATGCACAAGACCACACAGACAAACTCCTACTCCTACTGTCATTAATTCTCATAATCACCTCACCTTTAGAGTTTTCAAATTTCCTGTCAGACACTGACCTTCCTTCTGTCTCAGAACCAGGCATTTACCAGCTCCTTTCTTTATTTCTTTTTTCTTTTAAACACCAACAAGGAACAAGATAATGAGTGAATACAGCTCACAGCGGCAAAAATAAGATGTCTCTTTTACAAGTTATTAAAACTCACTAAATATGCCAGCGCAATGCATTTGTTGTGCAAAATCAGGACAACCAAGCCACAGCCAGACTGTAAGTGTGTGTGTGTGTGTGTGTTTGGACACAGGGCAGCGGTGTGGGAACAGCTTCCCATAAGGACAGAGAAGTTCCTGTCAAAAAGGCACCCAGGAGCCATTTATCTCACACCAACCCAGGTTCTGGAGACCAGAAAGTCAGTGCCACCGTCTCTCAAGACACTTTCCTGTTCGCCTTGCGAGACACGATGACTCATTGGGAGCAATTGAGGTAGCCGAACCTTTGCGGTGCAATATCATGGCTGGGTTTTATGCCTCTGTTTATGCTAGTGTAACTAATGATTGTTTATTTTACAAAAGCTAGACCAAAAAAGCAGCAAGATAAATCAAGCATGCACTGTTTTTTTTTCTTCTTTATGCTCTATCCACTAAAGACAATATCATGCAACTCACATGCATGCACACACACACTCTTAGACAAGCACGGCTAGACCTACATGTGCAATCCACAGATTACATGGCCAAGCACATGGCTCTTGCTGATGGATGAGTGCAGACTGGGAAAAAACACTGTGAATATTCAGACCTCTGTCTCACTGGAGCTGTACATTTCAGAGGCTTCTAATGCTTCTAAACTGCAAACATGCCTAGCCTCACTCTTTCTGGCTTTTCGTTTATTAAAGGAGTGTTTTCCGAGAGATAATTTGTGGAGGTAACACTCTGTCATCTGTCAGAGCATAGAATTAAGTGTGTGTGTATGTGTATGTGCGTGTGGGTGGGTGTGTGAGAGTTCAGATAATTTGGATTAAAGAAAAACACTGCATAGTGTTTTTGACGGTGTGGTAATTAGTAGGTATTAACTTCAATTAATTATCTTGTGACTCGAAGGCTAAATCATTTATGTCATTTGGTCGGAGAAGTGTTTATTGAAAATGAATCTGCTGAAACAACATCTTCTAAAAGTTTTTTGTGCAGCCTCTGCATGTTGCATGTGTGTCTACTATCATTACGGGTTAAATGATAAACCTCTAAGAAAATGTATATTTTATATGCCTAAACAACACCAAATCAAACTAAATGACACACAAACAAACAAACCACCTTCAAAACAAACAAACAATACCAGATAATAACACACCAGATAAAATAAAGGATAGCATACAAACCAAAACAAACATACACAAGACCAAACTAACAAAAAAACAAATCAAACATAAACAATACTAAACTAAACAAGAAACAAAACAATAAAAAACAAGACCAAACTAAACAAGGACTACTCAATCAATCAATCAATCAATCAATCAATCAAATGTGCCAATGTTGACATGTAACTTATTATGAATCAATATGATTTTGACAGACAATATGAACAGGCAGTTGAAATTAGTGTTTTGCCCCCTTATCCTAACCACAGATACTGTGACTAGGGATTTGTGATTACATATAAATCAAAATACAAAGTCAAATATTTAAAGCATACACATTTAAAAAGCAGTAGGAGTTTCTAGAAACTATGCAAATATGTGCATGAACCAAAGGGGATCAAGCAGGCAAGTGAGTGAACAGCTAAATAGGATAAAATAAAAAAGAAAATGAGACGTGGACAGGCTGTAAATTCACTTCAGGTCTAGAGTGGCAAACTCAGATAGAAGGATGTGATGAGCATCATTACCTGCACGATTAATGAGGCATGGGATGTGCCCGTGTCTTTGTTTCTTTGTATTAAGATATTTCGGTTGCCAAATACTCCTCCATCTGTAACGCACTGGAAACCCTGTCAGTCTCTGTTGGTGTTTATGAAGCTCTAATGCTTACACAGAGCAGAGACTCCATTTTAACTTCTGAGCGGCATCAAAATGCCGAGATTAATGACAGGATACATTTGCTGGAGCAAAACCATCATCAGATACAGAATGCTTCAAGCATAAAGCTGGCTAAAAATATGCTCGCAGGCGCTGTTGTGTTTTATCAGCTTGTGCAGGCTGCTGGTGAAAGTGCTAGTTATTGCTAAGACGGGGCCTGGATCAGTGTGTGTGTATGTATGTGCTCAGTGTATGTTTTCTCTTTGCTATCTGGCCAGCACTGTGCTTTTCAATCCTTCAGTCCCAATATATTCTCACTGCCAGCTAATGACACTTTGACGCTTGGTCAGGACCCCTTGGTGTCATATTTTATCACACTATAGGCACCAGTGGTGAGGCTACATAAGGACCGCTGTGGCACTGGTCCACTCAGAATGAGCTGAAGCCTGTCTACATCAAGAATAGCAACTATATTTACATCTATAGGAGCACACATATGCTTATTCAATGCCAGTGAGCTGCAGTTTCAAAGTAATAGAAATGAATGTATATGATCTGCTGCTGATTTATATTTCACTTAGACAGCAAAAGATAACAGATGGGACCCTTTTTACAGTTATATTGTTGTTGTTTTTTGCTGTTCTTGTGGCATTTAGAAGGCATTTGTAGCAGATGTCCTCAACATGTTACATTTCTAGCACATCTAAACAGTTATCTATCTAACAGTGAATTTAGATTCTATTATAATCAATGTAGTGAAACAAAAAAACAAGCATTTTATTACTGTCATTTAAAAAAAAGACAATACAAAGATCTCAAAACTAGTGCTAAATAAATACCAGAGGTATTTTTATTCATTTGTTAGTATATAGCCAGTTTTTTTTTCCAGATATCTGAGCTTCTCTGTAAAGTCGTCTACTACTTTAAATCTGTCCTTTATGTTTTATTCTCAATTGCTTTCAAGGGTTTTATAGTTTATCAGCTGAAAAAAAAATCTGAAAGCGATTCCATTGGTATAATTTCTCTACAATTTTATCTTTATAGCTGTGGTCGAAACCCTGGTGTTGTTTTACACTGATAGCCTTATTATCTCCTGAATGTGTTTTAAAGGGATAGTTCACCTAAAACTGAAACATCTACCATCATTTATTCACCCTTCACTTGTTTCAAACCTGTTTGACTTTTTTCTCCTGTTTAACACAAAATAACATATTTTGAAGAAAGCTGAAACCTGTAACCATTGACTTTTATAGTATTTGTTTTTCTATGAAGGTCATATATATGGTCGATTAATGTTCAGCAAAGTTACAAACCAAAATGTGTCCCAAAAGCTGCATCATACAGTATGTAGTGTCATCATTCATTTGCCATTGTTTGGTGTCTACATGAAACACTTTTGCTAGTAATCTGCTAGTTGAGATTTTTTTTTTATCTGAAAAATGCCATTTTTTATTGACTAAACTTAGCTTCCATATTTTTAATCGCATACATGTAAATATTGTAAGTGAGTATATCCCAACTGTTTGGGCTATGGGACCCACATTTTACAGTAAACCCAATCAAATCAACAGCCCAATATTATCATTCCAAATTAAGATACGTATTCATTATCCTATACAGTGCATCCGGAAAGTATTCATAGTACTTCACTTTTTCCACATTTTTTTAAGTTACAGCCTTATTTCAAAATGGATTAAATGCATTTATTTCCTCAAAATTCTACACACACAGTACCCCATAATGACAATGTGAAAAAAGAGTTTTTGAAATTGTTGCAAATTTATTAAAAATAAAAAACCTGAAAAATCACATGCACATAAGTATTCACAGCCTTTGCTCAATACTTTGTTGATGCACCTTTGGCAGAAATTACAGCCTAAAGTTTTTTTGAATAAGATGCTACAAGCTTGGCACACCTGTCTTTGGGAATTTTTGCCCATTCCTCTTTGCAGTACCTCTCAAGCTCTATCAGGTTGGATGGGAAGCGACGGTGTACAGCTATTTTCAAATCTCTCCAGAGATGTACAATAGGATTTAGGTCTGGGCTCTGGCTGTGCCACTCAAGGAAATTCACAGAGTTATTGTGAAGCCACTCCATTGATATTTTGGCCATGTGCTTTGGGTCATTGTCCTGCTGGAAGATGAACCGTCGCCCCAGTCTGAGGTCAAGAGCACTCTGAAGCAGGTTTTCATTCAGGATGTCTTTGTACATTGCTGCATTCATCTTTCCCTCTATCCTGACTAGTCTTCCAGTTCCTGTTGCTGAAAAACATCCCCACAGCATGATGCTGCCACCACCATGCTTCACTGTAGGGATGGTATTAGCCTGGTGATGAGCGGTGCCTGGTTTTCTCCAAACGTAACGCCTGGAATTCACTCCAAAGACAAAATTTTAGTCTCATCAGACCAGAGAATTTAGTTTCAGATGCCTTTTTGGCAAATACCAGGTGGGCTGCTATGTGCCCTTTACCAAGGAGGGGCTTCCGTCTGGCCACTCTACCATACAGGCCTGATTGGTGGATTGGTAGAGTCCTTGTGGTTCCAAACATCTTCCACTTATGGATGATGGAGGCCACTGTGCTCATTGGAACTTTCAGAGCAGCAGAAATTTTTCTGTAACCTTCCCCAGCCTTGTGCCTCGAGACAATCCTGTCTCAGAGGTCTACAGACAATTCCTTTGTCTTCATGCTTGGTTTGTGCTTTGACATGCACTGTCAACCCTGGGACCTTATATAGACAGGTGTATGCCTTTTCAAATCATGTCCAATCAACTGAATTTACCACAGGTGAACTCCAATTAAGCTGCTGAAACATCTCAAGAATGATCAGTGGAAACACAATGTACCTGAGCTTAATTTAGAGCGTCACGGCAAAGGCTTGTGAATACTTATGTACATGTGATTTTTCAGGGTTTTTATTTTTAATAAATTTGCAACAATTAAAAAATATATATTTTTCCATATTGTCATTATGGGGTATTGTGTGTAGAATTTTGAGGAAATAAATGAATTTAATCCATTTTGGAATAAGGCTGTAACTTAAAAAAATGTGGAAAAAGTGAAGCGCTATGAATACTTTCCGGATGCACTGTATATCACCTATTGGCTTCATAATATAAAGAGTTATTGATTTCCATACAAGAGTTATTCCAAATTTTCATATTGAGGCAAAAATGGTAAAAAATGGCAGCTGTGGTTGCCAGAATTTACAGTAAAAATACAGTAGAAACCAGTAAGATATACAGTAGAAAAGTAGTCAGTGGAAAGTCATTTCAAAGTTTTACAGTAAATACTACTGCAGTTTTTTATATATATATATGTGTTAATACACATGTTTTTGAAGTACTAACATTTACACATCATACCTTTGTACCACAAACAAAGACACAATCAAAAAAGTGTGTGGTGATGAGTAAGTCATGTGATGAACCAGCGCTCATCACAAACATACTAATATATAGAAGGTGCTCAGTGTCATTTACACAACTTGTAAACACCATCATGGTAATACACAAGAAACGTAATGCAATAAACATTATTTATCAAATTTGAATGCACCATAAACCTCTAATGTACATATAAATATAAAGTACCACAGTAATGTCAACAAAAAAACATAAAAAGCTAATTTACTGTATTAGGTTATTCACTGCATATACAGTACCTTAATGTTAACCAGGTTACAGATTTTTACGGTTGCATTTAAAACATTTTACCATTAAAATCACTGCCATTTTTTACACTAGAATATAGGATTTGAATTAGGTGTTCAAATATGTATAAAAGTGTAAATAAACAAAGAATTTCAACTTAGAAAAATGCAAACACAAATTGAAAGTAGCAAAGTTTCCTTGGCTCAAGAGGTTAAAAGTGTGTTAATGGGATCAAATGTGAAAATTTCACATTTGATCCTACACACATTCCACAAATATAAAAAATACAAACATAGCACAGCAGGAGGAGATCATATTAGAAATGCTCATTAGAAATAAAGCAGACAGTAGAGTAAAACAGACCAGCTTCATTTTAAAACACATGTTCTCCGCTCAGCCTGAACTGGAGCAGAATCATCCCAGCATCCCCTGCTGTTTCTGTCTAACTCCTCCATGACCATCTGTCCACCTCAATGTTCTGGATCCACGTAGAAACTCTGTGTATCTGTCTATCTGTATCCATGTCTTGCAGTGTTGTATGTACGTGGGCCTGCATGCACATCCATCTGCTCATCCATCCATACCTCCGTCCATCTACTCATCCATGCAACCGTTCTCCTCATTGCAGAAAGGCTTCATTTATCATTCATCTGCTTCCTTTCCTCGTCCACTTTCATGCACTCGTTCTCTCATGACCGTGAGTGTGTGTGTGCGATAGAGAGAGAGTTAGTTAGGGCAGTTATTGAGACAGGTGTGAGGGATGAAAGATGCACTCTGGGTTCCATCCCTAAGACTATTCTAATTTTAGCTCGCCCTGCAATGCAGGTGATGCACAGTTTAACTAGCCCGCTGAAACACACACACACACACACATACACACAATGACAGCTTGCTTTTATATGCTATCTGGAAAAGAAAAACCAGGGATGCACTGATTATGGTATTAATACACAGCTGTCTGGAATACTTGATTCTGATTGGTCAATCACGACTTTCCAAAGTATATTCTCCAATAACAACCGATTAAACTAATAACATCTGGGTACTACATGTATGGCGCCAACTTATGACCGAACAATAATAAGTAGGTTAGTGTAGACATTTTCCTTTCTGCAAGCTTTACGTGAGATAATAAATTTGTACAGCTTAAATCAATGTTTGTACTGTTTCACATCAGGCTGCTCATAAGCATTTTTTTATTCTGCAAAAACAACTAGCAGGATGTTCATATATTTTGCTTTTTGTATGCATATTTGGTGATGCAGTAAAGCAGAATTTATGATTTCAGGTATACAGCGTGTACTATTCAAACATCATCCTATTACCAATACAGTAAATAAAGAAATACATTATTTCCCTACATTTATTACATATATACATTATATAAGTGAGTAATCCTAATGCCAAAAATGCTATATTAATTGGCTTTATGCATTGTATGACATGTCGGTGCACAATTGTTTTAATTAGTTAAAATTATTTGTCCTAGCCAATTTCCTTGAACAATTTCTTGTACATTTAGCGAAAATAGTTTCAGGAGTTCACACTTAGCTGATGATTGATAAGTAAAAGCTTGTTTGGCATGCTGTCCCGGGAGAGAGCCCTGAGCTTGGAGGAACCTTGAGCCCGGGGCTCCCTACCGTTAGGTCATGCAAGAGGGGAGTCTGAGCTCAGGTAGATCTCCCCCGTTTAAGCTAGGAAAAAGGGGAAGGAATCGGGGAGGGTGGGGGATTCTTTAAGACGAAGATGGTTAAGGTAAGGAGATCTGTCTATTTATGTGTGTTTGGATTCGTCTGTTTGGTATGTCATGTGATTGCCAATGCCGGGACAATGCTGGTCAATCATAAGCATGTGATCCTCTCGAAATTAACTTATAAATAAATACCTCTACTGCACGCATTATGATAAATCTATAAAAAACAAATATTTGACAGTTTTTCTTTTCTTAGAATGGCTTAACTTGCCAGTGCTGTAGAAAAAATTTGGGGATTTTTTTTTAAGGTACTTTATGATATGTTAATGATATATGATATGTCCAATTTCAAATTTAGAACTTTACTTATAATTAATAATTTTGTTGTTTGTTTTGATTTAATTGGTGTTGCAGTATTATAAGCTTAAACACAGAACTTATAATTGACACCTTATACATACTTTCCAACAACTGATATTCCAACAGCTTTTATTTATTCCATTATTTTTTGCTGAATATTATTGAAAACAAACATAATATTGTATTATCATGTATACAACATACAGTAGGTATAAATATTTCCTCCAGTAAATATTATAACAAATAAATAACAAGTCTAATATATCCAGATGCATCAGAATAATGTAGCTTCTAGCTAACAATATTTATATATTATACTATATATTATACTATGCCGGTCTTATCTGCCTCAGAGCTAACTTACTTAAACTGTCTGTGATCAAATGTCCAATCTGCATCCTTCTCATGGTCACTAAAACCCATCTGATCCTCACTTTCATCTGCAGGAAGAGCCAGTTCTGTCAGTTTCTACTTTCACTTACCATAGAACATGGTGGTCCTCACTAATACACTGTTCCCTGTATTTATATCTAATCAAAAGTTTTGCCATTTAAATTTGATTTTATCCATAATGCAAATGCCATTAACATATGACTAATCAACATTATTTTACATTCATGTTGTTATTGTAACACCTTAAAAGATCACAGCTGACCTTGCTAGCTAGCTAACCTATTGCACTATTGCACATTCCACTATTGCACATTTGGCATCACACACATTTGATCGACTTACGAAAAAATAATTTGATAAAAACTGTTTTGAGTTGTGAATATGTCATCATAACTCACTGGAGGTGAAGTTTCAGTTCACATCATGTGACTTAACCAAAGCACATCACTGGCTAAACTAAGGTCTTCTCTTTCCAACAAAAAAATTTGAACGTTGGTCTTAAAGAAACAGTGGCAGGGAAATAAACATAAATATCATGTTGCCATATGGCAACACCGTGTGGTAGAGGGATAAACTTCACATAGAAAACCAGACGAGGTACAGTCAAAAAAATATTTTTGCTGCTTGTTCAAGCTCCTTTAACTCCTTGTTTTATGTTTAAATTACTTACATTTGTAAAATAGATTTGTGTGGAACCCAGCTTTTTTACAGTGTAGATAAATCCATGAAATTACTGTACAGTATATGCTTATTTTAATGAATATGGTTTATTATTACTATTATTATTATTATTATTATTATTATTATTATTATTATTAAGCGGAACATCGACTTCCTGTAAGGCAGATTTATGGTCATAACTTCCTGTTTTGTATTTGTTGAAATATATAATTGGTCTGTCTTCATCACCTCTTGTATTGTCTCTGGCAGAGTATTTACACCAACACTTGCTTCCGTGACAGACAAACTATCTGTGCACCAAAGTGAGTGGACAGATGGGTTTGATGATGATTCACAAACGACATGATCAAATCCAGAATCGACAGTGCCCACCTCTATGGAACAGGCGTTGTTGACAGTGCTGCATAACAAGACCTTAGTGGCACATCCAAGCGTTCTGTGAATCATGGCCGCCTCATCTCACTGGCACAACTCAGAAAACTGGGCATGGCTGTGCACTGCCCATAAGAGGGCAAAGAAATGAAACAAGCTGAGGTTAATTTTCCCTGTGGTGTTTAATGCTGCTTTTTCATTAGAAACTGCTCTCTCTGGGTCTTAAAAAATAATAGGCCGCTGTCAGTCCTTTTGATTACAGTGAGCGAAAGGCACAGTTTTTTGTGGTCATAAAGAGATTTGATTTCTGCCCTTTTCTTTATATATTCATGACCATTCTCTGACTTCCATTAGAAATGAATGATTTATTCTTGTGAGGCTGCGAGTGGAATTTGGCCTGATCATCTGGTTTTCTCATTTGAAAACCCCTCTAGTTCAGAAGGACTCAAAGTACTTCAAACCATAACATAGCTTTGTCTCAGTATATACAGTTGAAGTCAGAGTTATTAGCCCTCCTGAATTATTAGCCCCCCTGTATATTTTTTTCTCAATTTCTGTTTAATAGAAAGAAGATTTTTTTTAAAAACATTTTTAAACATAATAGCTTTAATACCTATTTCTAATAACTCATTTCTTTTATCTTTGCCATGATGACAGTACATAACATTTGAAACATTTTTCAAGATACTATAGTATTCTGCTTAAAGTGCAATTTAGCTTAATACTTAACTAGGTTAATTAGAGTTAATTATTGTATAATGATGGTTTGTTCAGTAGAAAATCGAAAAAAAAATTGCTTAAGGGGGCTATATATATATATATATATATATATAGGCCATAATGTGAAAAATTCCTTGCTCTATTAAACATAATTTGGTAATAAATATTTTAAAAAGAAAAAAAAAAAAAAAAAAAAAAAAAAACAGGAGGGCTAATAATTTTGACCTCAACTGTGTGTGTGTGTATATCTTTCTGAAAGGTGAGACGCAGCCCTCATTCTCCGTCAGCGATCCAATGAGATCAAATCACTCTCACTGTCTTTTGGACAAGCATGGTGTTCTATTACAGCAATTCATCACCAAGTAAAGAAACGTTTGTTAATAAAATTGACAGCATCCTAAATTTGAGCACTACTCTTCTGCACAGTTCACTGTGCAGAAGAGTAGTGCTCATATTTAGGATGGTAGCTACAAAACCTGTTCTAAATCTCAAAGTGAGTGAACATTCTCTTTACTTATAACACTAAGGTTATTTTTTTGTCAAATGTATTTATTTATTTATTTCCCTTTTTAATGTAATCCATGCTGGGAACTGTACATCCACTACCCAGTTAGTTATGACAACAGAAATTACTAATTTGCAGTAGTCCCAACACAAAACGATTAAGCTAACTTACAAAATTAAGTTGATTAAACATAATACAAAAATAACCAAAAACTCATACAGTTCAAGTAATTGCGCTGATTTGAAACAAGCAATGTGAGCAGCAAAAATCCTTCCTTTTTTTTTTTTTTTGGACTGAAGATGAGAGTTTTTATCGGCTCTGTTTGAAGTATCACGTGGCAGAGGACAGAGAGACAGCATACCCTCAGCCTGCAGGGCTCGTTTCCAGCTCTGTTTTGCTTGAGTTGCTGTGATATTTCAGCAATGGGGATCTGGACGTCTCTCAATGACCCATGTCTACTCAAGTCAGTGATGCTATCAAGATAAATCTAAATACTGAATAATACAAGCACACAATGTCTGAAGGAGGACAAGAAGAGGGAGGGGAAAAAGAGATGAAGAAAAAGGTCTGACAGTTGTAATCTCACTGACTAGCCCTTGTGCATATGATTCTTGCTCTTCAAACAGCGTATAAACATTTAGGATCAAATTAAGAAACAAATTAAATTAAAAATATATATATTTTTTAACTAAAATATTTAAAAAATTTGTTTTGAATTAAAATGAAAGCAAAAGCAAGACCAAATAATAATATCAATAATAGATTTGAATATTATTAAATTATTTTAAAAAGTTGTAGAAAAGTAGAAGTTATTATTATAATAAATATTTACTGTAAAAATACATTTTATTTTTATATAGTATTATGAGGATAGTTTCCCAGTGATGGGTTGTGGCTGGAAGGGCATCCGCTGCGTAAAACATGTGCTGGATAAGTTGGCGGTTCATTCCGTTGTGGCGACCCCAGATTAATAAAGGGACTAAGCCGAAAAGAAAATGAATGAATGAATTATGAGGATAATAATAATAATAATAATAATAATAATAATAATAATAATAATAAT
>CAIGQV010003909.1:22971299-22985637 GCA_903798115.1 Danio jaintianensis
ATAATAATAATAATAATAATAATAATAATAATAATAATAATAATAATAATAAATAATCATCATCATCTCAGAACATCTCAGAAAAGCATTACTCACTTAATAGCAAATGAGCTCAAGTATCTAGAGAGATAGATGGGGTATCGGAGGACAGCAGTGACAAGCAGCAAGAAAATGCACTTGAAGGAAAGGAACAGGTCAGTTTACGGTCAATAAAGGAATTACAGCATCATATTGAAACATTTATCCCGCCTTTGGGCTAAAACGTAAACATCATCAGCCTCCATCACTAAACGGAGGAGCAGGAGCAGCAGAAACACAAGTGACTTGGTTCACAGCAAGGCCAGTACTCTCCAAATGACCAGCACCTGGGAATAAACCATCGCCAAGACAGGCAACATCAATATTCAGAGAATAAATGCTTGCCACTTCATATTACTCATCCTGTAGTCAGTGCAACTCAGGGGAGTCTCTGCGAAACATGCTGTGAAGAGAGCGGGGATAAGCAGCATCACTGCTATCTGTTTACGGGCAGCGCAGATGGCTCTCTAATGCATGGATGGGCTCCGAGCCCTAGAGTTGTGAGTCTTGAGCCCGGTGGTTTGTTTTACCAGCAGACCTGTGGCACTACTGCTCAGCTTTCATTTAGCTCCACTGTTGTATTCATCTGCAGCACCAAATGGACAAGTAGAGGAAAACCAAACATGCAAGTTTAGTATGTGAAAAAAAAAAAAAGTCAGATTGTCTTGTTTGATTCCAATGTTTGTAGACAAAAGGCATGGTGGACTGTGCGCATCTCTGGTGTTTCATGTTAAGGTTACATTTGGATTACAGTATTTTTTTTTTTTTCAGATTTTCTTGACTCGTTAACGACAAATGGGTGATGATGACCAACAGGAGCACATAATCTCTTCCATACCCAGAAACAGGGATGAAATGAAAGAAAGCTTTATGGAGTTATGGCAAAAGAACATACTTGCCTGTATGATGTGGGACTACCATAAAATAATAATAAAAAAAGGTTGACGAATGAAAACCAAGGCAGTTCTCCAACTAGCAATTCATTCATAATGTTCTCATTCAAAATGCGGTGGTAATTTTATATGAATTTATCACTATCTATTTGTCACCAAAAATCAATCCCTTTGCTGAAACACAGAAAGTTGTGGCCAAATAAGGACTCAAAATCACCCCAGAGAAAATAAAAACATCCCTAACTGCACACAAGGGTTAACTGAGGTTTTGTTTCCTACAGGTGGTTTGTCAAGCCCTCTTAACTGTGAAGAGCACATACAGATTTGCACAGTTTTTTCCAAGAAATATGGGGTGCTTAAAAGAAGGTGTCTGGCGCATATGGCATACGCATATTTCAAGAAACATGGAGTGTTGATAAGAACATGTCTGGTTCATACAGAGAGAAAAGAGTTTGTCCTACAGACGGTTTGTCAAGCCCACTCGCACACTCGAGTGAATGCAATACTTTTTTCACAGAACATAACACTTAACTATAGCTACTTGCTCTGACCACTCCAATATCTCCATAAACTTGGCAGATTTCAAGCACAAATATAAAAAGCAGACATGGCATGTGCAGTCACCTTTACATTGAATTAAATTGGTCAAATATAATACCAATCACCCAAGAAGCCTGACAGTTATTATTATAATTACAATAGGGTCAACCATTGGGAGTGTGTCCTGTTCCATACTCACATTCATACACTGAACTGACTTGCATATTGTCATGAAATGTTACAGTGTGCATATGGCCAATATGTAATCTACATTCCTACTGGGTCATGTAATACCGACAGTCATGCTAAGCGACTGAGCCCCGGAATTCTGGAAATCCACCAGAGGGCAAGATTTAAGAGATCCAAGAATGGTGATTTTGCCCTGTGACAAAATAAATCTGGCAATCTCCAAAATGAGTCTCAGATGGCAAAATTATGACAACTACAGAACCCAGAGCGAGAGTAGAGATGGGCTTTTTGGAGTGTTTAGTCAGCAGACAATTGTGGAGCTGAAGAGATTCTCTCTGGAACACTCAAACTGCTGCTTTAGATGCCATTTTGGCCTTTCCTCCTCGATTCAATTAGTCTCTGCTAACTACTCAGAACAGGAAGCAATACTTTTAAAATCAATCTTACTGTTCTGCAGCTTCTTGCAATTTTGAGAGCCCTTTATTTCTTTTTCTTTTCATGGCTGCTGAGCCCAATCCTGAAAGTAAGCCTTCTCTCCAGTTAGTTTCTGACAGAACACAACTAGAAATAAATGGTGTCTACAAACTGATTTCAAAGGCGATGATGTGTCTGAAGGACACAGAGGAAAAACACAAGGGTTTGTGAATGTTACATAAGTGGAACACACTCAAATACACACACACACACACACACACACACACCAATGGGAATCTCAAAAAAGAGGGTCCAGTTGTACTTAGCAAAATCTAATTTGCTCCATTCCAACTTAATTTGAAACTCACACATTTCTTTCACTCATATGGGGAGCTTAAGCGCTGCCTCAGACGCCCTGCTGGATCACTGTAAGAGTTACAAAACTGCCTTTCTTAGTTTATATAACTCGCCAAGATATTCTGTGCCATTTAGAATTGGTTTGCACTTAACGAAAAGTGTCATCCATGCACATAATCATGCAATCATGGTTATGGGACTGTCTAACAAAGAGTGTAATCCAGCCTTATTGCTCCCACCATTATAACTCAAAAAGATAAGAGTTGGAGATTTACCGTACGTGTTAAATAAGGACAAGGACGAAAAGCAAATCAGCCTCGGTTTTGGATGTCATTTTATCAACGCCTTCGGTGATGACTCCCTTTCTATCTGGAGTCTGCTGAGCATGTCTGGGCATGACATGGGTCAACTGATGTGATGCTTGGCATGAGGGATGATGGGATTAGAAAGAGCCAAAAATTGAAAAAGGCACTGGTTCTCAGAAAAGGGAGCAGAGATGATGTTAGCGCTGGATGCTAAGAAGATTATGGAGTGACATTATTTGTATATTGTGGCAAAACAGTCGTAGTTGAAATGGCAGCAGATTACTTAGTGTGTTTTGGCTCACGGAATGCTTATTGAGTGGTCAAACAAGGATAGCTATCGCACACATAAGGAATGCATGTAGGCCAATCTATGTAATCACGTATATGTCTGCCTACATGCTGAGGACCAAATCAGAGAAAGTAGTTTTTTTATATAAGGATAGTGGCTTGATTCCTCTTATCATCCTAATGCCTTGCCCATGTCTGTGTTCGCTTTTGCCCTTGGGACAAGAAGTATTTGAGAGCAAATTGTATTAAAGGCTTTCCTATATGAAAAAAAGTACTGAATTGTTGGCCCCCAGCATATGTTGTGGATACTAGTCTCTGAGCTCCTAGATATTTAACCATGTAAAACTGCAAAAAAATACAGAAAATAATAAATAATAATAATAATAATAATAATAATAATAATAATAATATTATTATTATTATTATTATTATTATTATTATTATTATTATTATCAATAACAATAATAATTCCAATAAACTATTCCAGCATGTTTTGCACAGTTGATGCCTATCCAGCCGCAACCCAGTACTGGGAAAATGAATGAATGAATTAATTGTTGTATATTATAACATTATAAATCAATTAATTTATCCAACAACATCTATAACTAATAATAATAATAATAATAATAATAATAATAATAATAACAACAACAATAATAACAATAATAACAATAATAACAATAATAACAATACTATTTGCATACAATAAATAAATAAATAAATAAATAAATAAATAAATAAATAAATAAATAAATAAATAAATAAATAAATAAATAAATAAATAAATATTTCAACACACCACAACAAAATATATTTATTACTTAGTAGTAGTAGTAGTAGTAAATACAACAATTCATTTTGTAATGAAACCTTTGAGGATAAGAGTCTTATTTCCAAAAAAAAAAAGAAAAAAAAAGAAGCTATTTCCACACAATTAAAACAATTCAATCTTTTCATTTTCTCAATTCATGGAAGGAATAAAAAAACAATATGCTAACATATTTACACATTCAACATTTATGTTTGTAATGGTCTCGGTGGGCGAGCTGCCCTTTGTACCCCATTTAATTCCCCAACATACTGAGAAGTTGTGTATGATCTCTGCCTGGGTCACCCTGCTCTGTTCCTCATGCTAACAGAGACAGTGAAGACCTGTCACCCTGAACCTTCAACGGCTCCAAACCCAGCATGAGTTCCTCCCTCAACGGCTGCTTCCCAGTACAACTAGGTGAGCAAAGGGTAGAGGTATCCTGCAAACCAGCCCACAGGTGCTCCCCTCCTGCCCTTCTCCCAGCTGGGGCTCCAGGGAAAGACACTGCCAGCCATGAAAGACTTTAATATGCAAATAAGATACAGCAAGAGACCTTTCTGTCTTCTAACTTTTTTTTTTCCCTTCATTTTTTCGTCCTTCTCATGCTCATAAAATCCAGTGCAGGCGGCCACATGGGGTGCAGAATTTACCGCATTACAGGAAAAGGCACAACAACAGTGTCACCACTCTGAATTCATTTGCTTCCTGTTATTGGGTGAATCATATAACAGTTGTACAATAAAAGTCCTTCATCTGATGGTTGATCCAGCATGACTCTATCCTCTGAGTTCTTTAATATAGCATTTCGAAGCATCATAGAAGCAAAGAACAAAGCTAGAGACACATGCTCAAGGTCTAAGTATTCATTCATTCATTCATTTTCTTTTCGGCTTAGTCCCTTTATTAATCTGGGGTCAGGTCTAAGTATAATTTTGCTTTTTTTTTTTTATATATATATTTTGATGTCTTCACACGTACGTCCATCAATGCGGGTCTGTTTGTTGCAGTTATTCTTGTTCCATGTCTTTTTATTTTCTAACTGTGAAACAATGGCCTGGTTCAATCCTAACACCTTGGGGACAAATTAAGTTTTGCAAAAGAATAAAAAAAAGTACAGTATATGTACGAGCTGAACATGTTACATGTTAGAATAAATAAAATGTCTGTACAGTATAGTCATAATGTGTCTATAATGAAATTAGGGTCGCACTTTATATTAAGTGGCCTTAACTATTATGTACTTACACTGAAATTAATCATTTGTTACAATGTACTTAGTGTGAAAATTCATGTTATTACATTTATATGTTACATTGATTAATTAAACACATGCCTGTAATTACATCTGTAATTAATTTCTGAAACTACATTTATAATTACACTGTTGACCATGCCTTATACCTTAACCCACCCTTAAACCTACCCATACCACCAAAGCCACCTAATATAAAGTGGGACAGTTAATCTTATTAATTCAATTTGTATGAAAATGTAATATTTCCAACTCTGCCCCAAAACAAAGTAGGGCTTAAGCAGGTCCTACCAAAACATATGAATTAGACTTTACAAATTGATGGTAGTTAAAGTTAAATAGTGAACAGATTGACAGTCAAAGATGAATTTGCGCTATTGTTCTGTAGGTGTTTCTTATCACACTGATGTATGTTCAGATGTTTTTCCTAATATCTTTGCTTTTATTTAGTTTTTTGCAATGAAACTGAGGTGTTGTGTCATGATTGTGTGCTTGCGATTGGGTCTGTTGAAGTTTTTTTTATTTGTATTCATTCATTTATTTATTCCTCCATTCTTTTTTATGTCTTTAATTTATTATTATATATATTTTTTTTTTACCATGGCTCACATTAATTACTAAGCAGACTCAGGCTCTAAATCCAAAAGATAATTTTGGCTTCATTTTTCTACAGTGGAAGGATAGTTATAACTAGTTATGCAATTTAAAAGTGAGCTACACAATAATTGATTTTACTGTTTTCTAACACATTGTGAAACTTTTGCAAATGCTATTGCAGTTTTCAAATGCATCTGGATTAATGTAGATATAGCCTTAAGCTGCATTCAGTTCAGTCTCAGAAGTTATTCATTTTTTGATTTTTAAAGCATTGACGGGAGGACGAACCTTGAGAGATCAACAATTTATCCGTAGCATAACTCTTTCAATCTCCTTTCTGTCTCTCCTGTTCCTCGATCTCGCACAAATTGTGTAAACACACAAGCGTAAATACACACCTGCGAGGAGCTTTGCCTTCTTCTCTGACCATAAAAGGCAACTCTGAAACTCACGCCCCAAACACAAACACACGCACATACATACAAACTCTCTGGCTCATCAGCACGCCATCACAAGTCTCTTCAGGGGACTCTCTATCCTCAGAGCAATATTCTCTCTTTGCTGAGATCTCAAACTGTGAAACAGCTCTGCCTTCTTCCATCAAAGAGAGCCCTGATATACGGTGGAAAAGACACAGCTGTCAGTTAGCGTGTAACAGACTAATGCATTCGGTGATGGTCTATCAATTGTTGAATTAAGAGAAAATTGTCATTTTCTTGTTGTCTTGGTGTGAAACATGCTTTAAGACATCGATGACAGTGAAGCCGTCTGCTGAGATGTGCTTCATGTGCTGTAGACTCTGAGGTATCGCCATTCAAGCTAAACCATGCCTTTGGCAGAAAGGGAAGTAATGCTCTAAAATGACATCAGTTTCATTTTCATTAGTCTTAATGTGTTTACGTGCACCAGATATATGCACTAATTCCTCTGTTGTGATGCATACATCATAGATACTCCATAAACCATGGTCATAATCATATTTAATCATAATAATAGCTTGAAAAATAATTAAATTTAAATTATGTAACAAAAATCCAAATACTATAAATATATATTTATTATGTTATATATATATATATATGCAGATTTAAAATTATAGAATAGATTTAGAATATATATTTAGAACTTTATATATTTAGAACTTCGAATACCTGCATTATGTATTGCATAATGCATTGTATTATATATTTTAAATGCCTAAAAAAAACCTTACTTCAATAAATGTTGGAAATGGTTATGCTACTAAATATTATGTATTTTATTGTATACATATTTGGATGTTGCTAAAAAAAATTTGCGATTTAGGAACTACGTGGTCATTATTAATGCCTTTCTATATACAGTAAACACACACACACACATATATACACACACACAGTCTATTAGTTAATAGTAGTTAAAATGCAACGATATTAAAAAGAGGTGTAATTAAAGATTGCTAGTGTTATGTCAGCATGTTAGTATTAAAAAAATAAATATAAACGTTCTCTTTTAAAGCCAGCCAACAACTGTCACTATATTCACCATGTCACTACTATCCACAAAGCCACTGAACAAACACTAATACAGTTTTTCTAGCTGAATGAAATCAGAAATCTTGCTCATAAAGATCGGAATAGTTGCATGAATAATATCTACAACGCATTCACAGACATGATGATTTGCTCAGAACAATGCCTTTGATTATGATTTTCAATACCTCAAGTGATTATGAATTTCACTGGAGGTTTAATGACTGATTATGTTTAATGTAATGAGGGGTCATATAAGGTGAGACGATTAGAAGCTTCAAAAATGCATTAGTTTAAAACGGGCCTGTTGGCGAGAAGTCACATTTAATAGAAGCGTATATAAGGCATGAGCTTTAACTTCTTTATTTAGATCTCATTTGGTTTATAATCATCCTGTGAAGATGGCATTTCTCTCTGATGAAGAAGTACTGTCAGGTTTCATAAATGCTAGTATGTAAAGTTAAATTAAAATATGTTTGAGACCAGAATTAAAAACTAAACATTAGTTAATTCTGCAAATGTTTAGGTTAGGGTTAAATATTTATGACAAATTATAATCCTACTTTTCCACTGTGTTGTTATAAGGTTTAAAATCTGTGTGAACAAATGAGGATATTCTATGACAAAGATTGTAACAGTGATAGTTTAATGTGTGTTATATATTTTGTGTGTTGGCTCCCAGATGCTCTTCTGATTGGCTGTAATTTTTGATTGATGTTGTCGCATCACACTGCTGTGCGGGTTTTGTGTTGATAGTCAAATAATTTGCTTTGGTAACTGTTTTGTCCACAAAGTAATTGACAACTATGTTACGAATGTGGCCGATCAGACATATAATTATTTTGCTTTATTCAACAAATAATACACCATCAACCTCTCCTACCCAGAAAAGACTGGATGGTCAGTGTGTAACACGATTCCAAAGGTATTTACGACAGGAAAGGAATGCTTGCTCGGAAATGGACAGAAACATGGTCAAGCTCCTATACACTCCTATACAACTTGCTTAAGACTTATGCTTTTAATGTAAACGTTTATTCTCTCTTTATGTGTAATCAGGTGTTTTGAAACAAGGCTCTTGCTCATGTATTAATATTATGGTTTTAATCCTCCTGCAATCAATGTTTTAACACTACCACAGCTAAACAAGATTGTAGATAGTTCATGTTTGACGTCCCTGGAGAGCTAATAGGGTGTCCTTAACGATCGTTTACTTTTTATGTTAATACATGTGTAACATATGAACATTTTAAGAAACTTCAAACACTTTTCATCAGCAGTCATCCAGAATGCATATGCAAATCACCAAGCTTCTCAACAAAGGACTATAGGGCGTGCCTCTGGGGAGTTAACTTCTCATTGGTAAACTCGGCTCCAGAGGGTGGTACAAAACCATCCTTATAAAACTGGTGACTAAGGCCGCGCCCCAGGGAACCCCAGGAGAGAGAGTTGTTTCGTTTCAGCTCAGGACAGCTTCTCTTCAGGTCCAGTGAAGAAACTTGGACCCTGACAAAAATTGGTTAACCGCACAGCTCAGACATTCCCATCTCTGATGCCTTTCTTTTCCATAAAGAGTCTAGTTAAGTTTAGTGCGCTGCAACCAGAAGTCAACACGACTAGTCCTTTTCCCGTCTCAAAACTTGAAACGACAGACTCTACCCCACTCCAAGCCTTACAGGACAAAGAGCTGACCACCAGCTAACCACGTGGGAACATTAGCTCAACAGAGGGAGTTCTTCACATCACACAAGGAACGCTTCCAGATTACCACTGAACTGGTGTAAATTAAATGTAACCCTAAAGAAACCATAGAAGGGTTAAATTTATTTTTTTGGTTTGCTTGGTTTGGTCTTACAAAATCCGAGGTTTTTACATCATCACACTCTCTCAAACTCTTATTTTTCTTCCTTTACTCTTCTCTACAACCTGTATAAATGTGTGTTTGTGTTAGGTGTTAGTTTCTGTTAGATTAGTCAATAAAGTTTAATTTTGTATAAAGAAAGGTGCCTGTGCATATTTGTGAATCTAATGTCTTAAACTTCGATCTTGCTACCCTGCTTAAACATAAATGGGTTTTTATTTTTGATATAGCCGTAGTTGAAGTCAACTGTCCGTTCGAACAATCGCTGGAAGATTTGTTTGTTCAGATTTAAAGAGTAGATTCTTTTGATGCCTCCTTCAAATGAATCCTCAGTTCACTTTGAGCTAATTTGCTACAACTATTTGGGAACATAATTCTAAATAACTTCCAAAAGTGTCATGTGAATAAGGTTGTTTTTGAGAAATTACAAACTAAAAATTGCGCTATTCGATGAGATTTTCCACACAGTTTATTTAGGTTTGTACAAGTTAGTGTTGTCACAATACTGACATTTCTGTACCAATCAGTGTTTGCACTTGGTGAACACAATGGCCAATCAGCATTGCTTAAGTATGTGCTCAATAGCACTCAAATATTACCGGATGTTTTTAAAACGTTAGTACCAATTAGTACTGAAATTTCAGTATTATGACAACACTAGTACAAGTACAACAATTTCCATTTTTTAGCAAATTATACAAAAATGTGATAATGATATTTTATTAATTATTTATCTTTCTACTTACAGTAGATGCCATTTGTGCAAATATTAAGTAGTGCAAAACAACATAAATGCAATTACTAAATATGTTATATGTTTGTGGATTAGTGACAATATTAGCTCTGTGTTTTTTGTAGCTAATGCTGCTATGACAGGTAAGTTCTAAAAAAATAAATAAATAAATAAATAAATAAATACAAAGTACAAATGAGATTTAATGAATTCATGCATATTTGCAACTAATCTTTCACACGCATAACTTCAAATTACAGCATTTTTTATGTTATATTTCATTAGCAAAAGAGCATAAATGCAACCAGATATGTTGGACAAGCAGCATATACTGTAGACTAACTAGTTTCCATTTCAGATGCTTTGTAACTTGGCTAACTCTCATTCGAGTTGCCCGACACTGCCAGTCTGTTGATTTTACACCCAGGAATGGAGGATCTGGCATCCCAGGAGAGTGAAATGTCCTAAGATTCAATTAACCAACTGTAATCCACACAATCCTGTTGGCGGGGAGTAACTCTACATCACCCATAGTCTGAAGCTTGAACAATATCAGCCACTTTCACTTACAAGGAATTCCCCCAGTCAGCCAGTGACTTGGCCGCTTTTAACCAAGGAGGTCATAACCACAGGGTAGAGAGACTGCAAGCTTGGGGGTTCGGCTGGCGATCTTGTGCATTCAAGTCGCCTCCAAACCACTTTCACGCTCTGGAACCAGTGAGCCGGGCGAAATTGGTTCGGTCAGGAACGGCAGCGAGACGAATGAGAGGGTGGCCGTGTGGCACCAAAGCTTAGCAGACCAGGAAACCACAACAGCCCAGAGACGTTTAGAAAAAAACGAAGCATCCAGCCACACAAGGAATCATAGATGCGTATACACTTACTGTATATACTCACTATGCGGCTTCCTTTACCAAAGTGACATTTCCTTTTCCCATCCTGCAGGCAGACGCCCTTGCTGCATTGGGGAATAAACAACTTTTCATAGCCTTTTAAGCTGCTTAATTCTCTGATATCTGTAACCTCTGATACAGGAGTGGGTGGATGGCCTCGCTCAGACGGCGGCTGTTTCGTGACAGAACAAGATCAATAGGACGACAGGATTTCTCTCTCGTCTGACACTCATCTCCTTTCCTCAAACGGAAAAAAGGGCCTCTCCTAGATTTCTCCATTTTTGACAGGTGGAGGAGAGCCTATAAACTGACACACTCTTGTCTTGTATACCTTCTTCTTCTCCTTCCAAGGAATCTAAAAGGTTACAGTCGCATGGGGGTGGAGAAGGAGTGAACGACAGAGCGAAAGTTTCTTGAAAGCACGTCACTTTATCTTGCCAACACCGGCTTTTTTTAGATCCTCATCTTTTCTCCATCTGCCACTGATGACAAATCTTAAAAGGCATGTGACGTGATATGAGGACAGCAAGATGGAAGGATGAAAAGCAGTCGCTGCAAAGGCAGAAACGAGAAGAATGGGTTGAAAACAAATCCTTTATTTATACTACAATCCTGCTTTTCAGTCAATCCACGCTGGCAGTTCAGCGATGGCTGGATTTCGAACGTTATTGCATTTTAACACACACGAAGATGATCTTCCCCCCTTTCCTCTGATGCCCTCAAATGTCGAGCGTTCAGTGCTAACAAGTTCTCGTGCGGATTCTAGTCACGATGCGGCGCCTCGACAAACACCTCTTTCATCACTTCTTATTTTAAATCCAGACACACTCTCGCTCTCCTTCAACAGATAACTTCATGCATCGAGACTCGGGGCTCATCAGCACCAATCAGTCACCGCGCAAACGGCATCCTTACCCTCCTTTTCACCTCTTACCATAACACGCAATCACCCCATACCATGACAAGTTAAGCCCTGATATCCCGCAAGCAACCATTTAGCCCTGCCACCTAAGAGAGAGATTACCGATCGACATTTATAAGGCAGACGGAATGAGGAATTTTGACCCAGATGTGGATTACGGCCTTTGTAATACATTTTCATCAAAGCGCTTTTCAAACCTCTGCGCAACCTCTGCCCATTGCACGCACTCGGGATCGGCGGAATGAAAGGTTATGATGTTGATTCAGGTTACACTTAAAAGGGCTTCATTTTCTCTGTTCTAATGCACTCCAAAAAGACTGCGAAGCGCCGGTAGCCATGCATTAATCTGACCTGTGCTACTGGGTGATCTAAGGATTTGTAAGTTAAGCGTACTCACATAAATGAAATATTTTTATATTTTCCAGCGCTCAGTAGTAGGAATGTCATCAGGGAGTGAGAGAAGCGCTGTCACGACACCATGTTTGTTTGGCATTAGGTAGTAGCAGCCAATTGTGACATATATGTTGAAATACATCTGCAAAAAAGTAGATTTTGCTTTTAGAATTCTATAAAAAAAGGTTGTATTTATAAAATATCAAATGCCATCTTAACGTATTCTAATAAATATATTTTTATTTCATATAAAAGCATTTATTGCCATCTTTCCTTCTCAAACATTCTCAAATAATTCCCCACACTGTTTTATTTTTTAAGCAATCTGAAAGAATTGAGCCACCTAAAATATTTCAAATCTTCACAGTGCAGATCACTTAATATATACTTCTTTATACTTTGCCACTTTCCTTGAAACCACTAGATTTACCCATTTATCAGCAGGAACGTTTTGGCTATTTAAACGAAATATGATTACTTAAAGGTGCAGTAGGTGATCTGCCAAAATGCTAATGGGTTAGCATAATATCTTTGAAACACAGTCCCTCCCCTGTCATTCACCAGTTAGAAAACTTTACAGTACTTTATAATACTACAATTCCAAAAGAAAAACTGTATTATATCTAGCACGTTTTCACTTGTGTTGCAAGCAAAATTTGTCATAATGGTCTCACTCATGCGCATTGTCCTAAAGCGATTACTCTATGCTTAGTGGTTAGCCGGTGGGGTTCAGGAATTACACTTATTACTAAGCCATCCTTACATGCTATTTCAGACCGAATATACAAAGTAGCATGGTAAACAACATAGGGAGCACGTCACAGGTTTTCATTGTTCAAAAATGAACCAATGTGATGTGAATATAAAACCAACTTCACCTCAGTAAAACAGGCTAGGCGGAATAGCGCTATTTACTTATGTTGTTAAACTAAATAAAAATCTACATTATCGATGCTGTAAAAGGTCCCTTATGAAATTGAAAATAGTCACATCAATCTTTCGCCGGAATATTTCAGTGGCTGAACAACACTTCCGTGCATATAACCCATTCGAAAAACAACAGACTTTGCATGACTAAAAGAGTTTTAAAACATAACACTACCTGTCTAAAATAAATACTTCAGCCATGGTATCATCCTTCCTCCAGCGTGCAAAAGTAACTCCAATATTGATTCAGGATTTTCAAAAGTTTTGATTCAGCATTTGATTTTACCGCTGTGATTGTCTCATCTGCACATGAACGAATGGCACGCATACACACGTGTACGTGCAAATGGCGGATCTGCGTGAACAGAGATGCGCAGTTAAATCTACATTTGTTGA
Organism: Danio jaintianensis; assembly: GCA_903798115.1. Taxonomy (NCBI): domain Eukaryota; kingdom Metazoa; phylum Chordata; class Actinopteri; order Cypriniformes; family Danionidae; genus Danio; species Danio jaintianensis. The sequence goes on from CAIGQV010003909.1 coordinate 22,984,663, forward strand.
CAGACAGTTTGGGCTACTTATCAGAATGATGGGAATTGTCGGCCAGACAATATTTAATTGGATAATATTTTTGTTTTGTTTTATGCCTTACCCAGAATATAAAAATACATATAAACACATTTACATCATTTACTTTAATCATTACTATTGGAATGTGAAGAGACTTTCAACCAGCACAACAAAAAATGTTTCTGAAGACAATCACCTACTGCACCTTTAATATTTTTCTATGTTTTAAAGAGTACACGTCAAAATAATTATGTTTCAGTTTTACAGAAATATGTGTTACACTTAATGACATTAGAGCATTCTTTGACCAATATTTTGACATTTTATTTCAACAAAAGTTATTAGAATAACGTTAAAAAGTTTTTTTAAATAAAATAAATGCTATACATGTATCATACACCAACTGAACTGCTCCAAGCCATTTCAATGTTTTGAGTTGAGCTAGTTTACAAGTCATGCATCTTGCCTGACAAAACCTGAACTTGTGGATTCATGAACACTGTCTTTCTGTATGTCCTACATTCTCTTCATCTCAAGCTCTGAATGTCCCCTGTGACAATATTCCTTCAATGAAACCCCCAAAAGAACAGCTTCTTTTGATAGAACACACTGTTCTGCTTCTTTTTTTTTTTCCAAAACACAAGAGATCCTTGCGGTTCCACAGATGCTCTTTGTGACTTTATAAACCTTCTTTCTGAACCTGTAGGGTCTCATGCAGGCTGGAAACCCAAAGCAAGCTTCAAACCATCAAACAACCCCAGCATGGTATTTGCGTATTGAATGTCAAAATATATGAATACAACCTACTCTTCTGTGGTTAAAAAGATTCTTACCCTTGTGTGCTTTCTAGTCTTTGTTTTACACGAATGGGGGATCATTGCTTTTAACAACTGACTTCAACTTTCACATGCAGAACTGCATATATATATATATATATATATATATATATATGTTCAGAGTAAAGAC
>CAIGQV010003909.1:22987050-22998236 GCA_903798115.1 Danio jaintianensis
AATCAATCAATCAATCAATCAATCAATCAATCAATCAATCAATCAATCAATCAATCAATCAATCAATCAACAGTTTTCAAGCATTAAAACACCATTTAAATCCTCGTTAAAACAATTTGAAAAATTATAATAATAATAGTTTGCAACTTGTAATAATACTACTACTACTACTACTAATAATAATAATAACAACAACAACAAAAACTATTATTATTATTATTATTATTATTATTATTATTATTATTATTAAAGTTTCTGATGTTGTTTTAATGTACCCCACATGCAGATAAGTGTACATGCTTGTCCAAGAGCCTGTTGCACAGCCAAACTATCAGTTACTAGACAGATAATAAGCTTTATGACACAAAGACAGAATAATGAAGGTCATTGAAAATGGCACATATCAATTCCCTCTCTATCTTCATCTCTCTGTGGAGCTGCTGTATGGCAGAGCTATGGGCCAAAGCAAGCACAGAAATACAAACTGTCATAGAGGAAGAGAACGCAGACAAGACTCCCAAACAAAGCTGGAACTGGACAACTTCAGGCATACTGTGTGCATGCAAACTTGAACTTGACATATATGTAATATTTAAGCTTCAAACACCACTTTTTACATGCTAAAACATACATAGCAAAGCTGTTGTGCCAACATTATGTCTTGAATTTCTTTGCAATAGCGCTGAAATTATCAGTACCCTATAGCTATCAGTCTGACAAGTAAGGCCAGTTGAGGAAAAGTGCAGATAGGCATAGAACATATTTAACATTTCAACTTTCCACAATGACAGAAAAACAAAACAAAACAAAAAAATACACTTCCAAACAAGTCGGTGTGAAAAACACATTTCCCACATACAACCTGAAGCAACTAATCTCAAAGAAAAGACTGCATCTCCACCAACAAAGGCCAAAAGCCAAAAAACAAATCCCAAAACATCTAACTGTTTGGCTAAAGATATAAATACTTGAAAATGTGGCAATGTGCAGGAAATTGAACCAGAGAGACTTACCTGCAGCAGTGAAGAGCAGAGGCGACGGTCAAGGAAGAGAGGAGAGAAAAAAAGAAGAAAAAAATAATAATTAGAAAGAGACCTTAAAATGTGACAGTAAATACAGAATAGTGTTCAATATAGAATGTAAACATCAGTCTGATTCAAATGTCCTGATCAAATGGTAATATTACAATAGTGCCTAAATAAGGAAAATTTAAATATGAATGTTATATTAATGAGGTCAATTGGCTCTTGATAAAGCTGTGAATCACAAACATTATTGATAATAATTAATGTTAATATTATTCAAATGTTAAGCTCCTCTGAAAACCAAATTTGGCATCAAACCCAAAATTTAGGCAGTGAATTAAATCATCCATTGAAGCGACTGAGCTCTTGCCTCATTTACACACACACAAACACACACACACACACACACACGCACACGCACACACACACACGCACACGCACACGCACGCACACATACACACACACAAACATACACACCATTAATCAAAGGTTTATTGAAGCACTGAGTTAAACTAAAATGTCAAAGTACTGGCTGTTGGTATCAACATTGGGCTTTAAACGGTTTGATCTGAGTTACATGTAAAACAAAACTTTGCTTTTGAACACAAATGAAGCATACAGTACGGAGATGTTGCAGGAAAAAGGTTAAGCTGAAAAACATCATAAATGAGATCTCTTTAATATCTGAACTGTTTCTTCAAAACAGCAATGTGATTAAATGAATAACAGCTAGGAACTTTTGCTTAGGTCTTTTGCTTTAGATATATCTTCTGAAAAGTGTGAGGCAAAAATTCCATTAATCCACCAAAAAATAAAAAAATAAAATAAAATCTCCAAAGTACAAAACTTTAGTGCTTTCTCAACAATTGTGAACTGTCTGATTTCTCTCTGTTCTATTCTATTCTATTATGTCATATAATGTTGTAATAAACCAATTTAAAACATATTAACGCCCAAGTACCAACTGTATCTCAATTTTGTTGTCAATTCAGTGTGTACAGAACCAAACAATTAGTTATTAATTATGCTTTTAAACATGTTTATAAAGTGTATCCCTTCTGTACTCAAAGAGAGTAAAAAAAAAATAAAAAATAAAAAGAAAGCACACTGAACAAGATCAATCCTGATTGTGTTGCCAGATCTAGTGTGTTAATGAGGTAATAATCACATACCAAAATACAACAACCTGTGACTACCCATAACTCCATAAACTGGACTGCTTAAGCCTAAATACACTTACAGTAATAAGAGGACGACACTTTGTGAAGCAGCCATTCAAACAAAAACAAAACACACCTCGTCTGTTAGAAAAATAAATAAATAGTAATAATTGACAAGCTTTTTTGTTGCTAGTGAAAAACAGAGACACAGTGTAAAAAGCCAACAAATGAAAAGTTCTCTGAATAAAGTTTACTAAGTAAGCTGAACTAAAATATTTTTATTTGAAATGTTCACAAATAATACACTAGGATGTAAGTTTTGCGTTCATGCGTGTCCTTTTTGTTGGCGCATGCGCATTATGAACCTGCAGCGCATGCGCACCCGCGGTTTATTTTCAAATCGGCTGCGCGGGTTGCTAATGCTGAGGCTCATGCGTTCGCCAAAATTCAGTCCGCTCTTTCCGACAAGTAACAGGTATGTATTAATCGGTTTTATAATCAACTTTATATAAATATATACATTTCATGTGTGATGTGCTACCAAGCTAACTGCCCGATCTATTTCACCAGTGTAATGTTGAGAGAGAGCGTGATAGAGCGGTTCTAACCAGTCAAGCGTTTCTGCCAGATCATAGGTATGTATACGTTATTTTCCTATTGTCATCTAACGTTGTATTATTTGAAATGTAATTTTTGATGTGTGCGTGTATACTAACATAACGATCTGTTCAAATGTAGCTCTGGGTTACTTCTTTCAGTGCACTTGTTTTGACTTTTTACATCATTCCAAATTTCGAGCGCTTGTATTTAAAACAAATAACGATTTTATTTATTTATTTATTTTTAAACACACGAGTATTACCAAACGAGTTTTAGAAGATGTTGTACTAGTCAAAATCCTTAGCAAAACAACGAATATAACGTTATATCCTTTCTATCTGAATTACTCGAACAAATAGTGACATGCTTTCATCATTCTTTTATTTTTGTATTCAAGAATTTCTTGATTCAGGCAAGACCATCTAATAGCATTTAATTACAACTATTTAACTGTGTCAAGTCCATTTGTCACTCAAAATGTGTGTCAAGTTGTGTTCTGACAGTATGACAGGTTACATAAAAACATGTTTCACTTGTCTTGAGAGACCATTTCAAATTAATACATGCAGAGAGAAAGATAGAATATAATAACCTGAATATCAGTAACAGTAAGTCTGACAAGTTATGAACTTGTCATATGAAACAGAACTAATTTTATTTATGGATTTATTTATCAATATTTAAAACATGACCACTATTAAATTACATTGTATGGAAACAAGATTATTGTTGTGTTTTACACATAAAATAAAGTCACTTTTTTTTTTAAAACAGCAATGATGAAAGATGAAATAATTATTTTTGGGTGAACCATCCTCAAAGCACATGTTTACTCTTAAACTGTAATTGAGATTGTAGCAATTGTAATTCCTTGTTTGAATTTACAAGACTTTATGAGATTGTTAACACCCTTTGTAAACAACTTTCTTTTTAGGTCACTGATGCTGTCATCTGTCAAAAAAGGGCAGCTTTTGAGGCATTGCAGAATTTTCATGCAAAAAAGTGGCTTGCCTTCTCAAGATGAGTCTGGTAAATTACCCTTTTCATACCCTATTTCTATATTCATTAGCATGCTTTCATAAAGTGTTACATGCATTCTGTTTTTTCTGCATAATAATAACAACTAGTAATTTCTGTAAAGTTTACACATTAATTAATGTCCCTTCTCATTATTTATTCACGTATAAGGACACAGACCCTGAAGACCACAGCACCAGAGATGTAAGGATTGGAATCCTCGATATGGTCGAAGATGATGTTGGCACTTCTGCATCCCTATCCATTTTGATCAACCTTTCCATAATCCTGGGAGAGGCCATTGTTTTTCAGGATATTCCAGATCTGTCAGCAGCCTTCACTTACTTGTTGGGTCTCTTGTATGCACTGAATATGGAATACCCACAAGAACTCAAATATACTTTAAGTAATTCAGAAAATATTTCTGGATCTTATGGCACCAGCTCTTCAAGACTGCAGTCAGTGGAGTCAAAGTTTTTTATAATTGCACAAGGCCATTTTGCAGATGGCACTGCAACTATTATTTTTTACAAACTTTGAGGAAGACTGAAGTGTTGAGCTTTTACAAGACTCAATTTGGGGGCGGGTAACTGTTAATTGTACAAGCTAACTGTATTTTATTTATTTATTTAATACATGATTATGTGCAGTAAAAGTTCAAATGTTAAGCATACTGAATTGTACTAAGCTTTGAGGTCTAATATGCAATATTATTGTACTCTGTTTAGATCTATCAAAAAATACAAATTGATTTTTACATGGTTTGAACTGAGAAGTTTTGAGGTTTACTCATACTTTTGTCTGTTTGGATTTATGTACTTTGTTGACCTGCCAAAAAAAGTATAGTATGCTTTACAGTGTTTCAATGTAGTGTATTTTAAGGTTTACTCAAATTAGGTTTTTGTGTGTGTGTGCGCGCGTGTTTTTAAAAACTAATAGCTGTCATTTTATGTTTAGAACATTTTGTAGTTTACAATATTTTTAAAGCAGTAGAAACATTTAGTAATAGCTGTGTTCAAACTTGCATAATGCAGAAGACTGCTAATGTCAAACCTGTCTTGAATTTGTACTGAATTTTTATTGTATTGCTTTTTGGACACAATAATAAAAAAAGAAAAAGTTATTTGATTTGTCTTGCGTATTTAATTTGAATCCTAAAAATGATTAGTGGATGCATTATGGGTCATTCTTTTCTATTTGCGTTCAGCAAACAAAAAATATTTTGTTAAGTAAACATGAAAAATCTTGTTGGTAGAACTAAGGGTTTTAACAAAATATTTTGAGTTGTGTGGTCTTCACACCCTGTTTGTTGAGTTTACTCAAAAACGTGTGTGTGATAGGTTGCCTTATTTTAAGTTGGTTCAAATTTTTTTTTTTACAGTGTACAAAATGTGCAAATATGGATACCATGGTGTCAATCACCACAAATTCAGGAATGGCTTGTGTTTTGTTTACACATGAAATGGTAAGAAAAACAATAGAGCGGTGATTTAGGAACCCAGAAAAAAAAATCACTGTGGATTCCTTTAAGAATTTCCTTTTTGGTTTTTAATGGAGGTTTTCAATTAATGAGTAAAAAAAGGTCTGTGGTAAACAGAACTAAATTATAAGTTAAAATGCATTTTATAAAACACAACTAACAGCTTCCAAAATTCGTGTTTTGTATATGGGTTTCTAATTTACATTCTAGAGCAAAACGTTAAAGCGCTGTCAAGTTATGTTTACCACAGATGTTATTTTTCCTATAAACTGAAAACCCCCCATAATAAAACCGCATAGGAAAATCTCGAGGGAACCGACAACAAATTATTCTTGCAGTTCCTGACACCATTTCTGCACCTCTCTATTTATTCCTCCTGTATATAAATGTGGTTCTCAACTACTGAAACTTTACACTGTGCAGAAGTTGGCTTAAACACATAAACACGCACGCAGTTGAAGAGGCAAGGCAGAGGTAATTCTGTGAGGAGAGCCAGACAGAAGATGCAATTTTATATCGCAGTATAAGAGTTATATACCGGTGGAAAGAGGCTGAAAGAGATAGACTGACAAATGCAAAAAAAAAAAAGAGGCAGTGAGAGATACAGAAATAAGGCTGTGCAAATTCAATTTCGATTTCAGCCTGTAAAAACAATAATCCAAATAAAACAATTATTTTGTCATACCCTGCCCCCTTTCCAGCAGTTCGCCTTTGTTCTTCCACAAAGTCCAATTTCAACTGGAAATCAGTAAAATCTTGTAACGTGACTTTTGCTGCATGGGACCTACGTGATTTATTGAAGTGTATTCGATTTATTCATGTTTTTAAAAGTGCAAAAGATAACTTGTGCTGTTTTGTGCATGTGCTCAGGCTCAGAGACAGAACGGAAAACAGACATTTAAAGTAGGGCTGCATGATTAATTGAAATAAAATTGATATGGCAATTTAGCAAAAGCTGTGATTCTCATCTTGTCAGGGAAACACAGCTCTGTGATCAATAGTAAATTTCCTCCGAAAGCCAGGGGGCGCTCTCATGCAAAAACGACAAATACACCACAAAAGAAAAAACACATGAAATCAAACAGAGCAGAAGATTTTAATATATACTTCACTCAAACATTTAAATTTACTCACTATTTACTCTCCACAGATGGTTCCAAAACTTTATGAGTTTCTGTCTTCGGTTAAACTCAAAACAGTAAAAGAAAAATTATGGAGGTCAATGGTTACAGATTTCCAGAATTTTAAGAATCACCAGGCCCTAATGTTTAAATACATGCAAAAGTGGGTCAAAATGTGGTGTTAAGTGATTATTCGCATAAACCATCATTTGTTATGCAATTAATGAACATAAACAGTTCCGAATGAAAATGCATGCATAACAGTAAATTGGATCTGTGTGTGGCTCTTAAAGTGACAGTGAGATATATTCCTGCTGCTCACTGTGCTTACCAATATTAATCAAATCACAAAAGACATGGACAAAATCACTCCCTCTTTTTAACCAAAGAAGCTTCAAAAAGAAACAAATCAAGATTAATTCTCATAGTGAAGACCATTAAACACTGTTTGTTTCATTTCTATATTAATATATTTTTTCTATCATTTTAAGGACTTTTTTCTTTCATTGTTTGTTTTCAGTTACCTATTCTGCTGTGGCATTGAGAATTGTAAGCATATATATGGCCCACTCCAAAAAATTTAATATTAATTAAAAATGTTGACCAAAATCATCATGATTATAATTTTTTTTCCCTTTTATCGAGCAGCAGGCTATTCTGTATGTATAGGTCTTCATGGGTTTTTAACAAGTGGACTGTGGTTCCATTGGCTATAATCACTCCACAAATCATAAAATGTTTCCCTTGAGGCATTGTTAGGGTATTAGAATTAATATAGTATTGACAGTTATTGACAGTTATAAATTTACTCAGTCAAAGTATTGTGGTAACACTTTAATTGTATTAACAATTCACACCATTTACTACTGGCTTATTACCTGCCTAATATTAAGATATTAACTGTTTATTAGCACTTATAAAGTATGATCTTTTTTTACATCCCCAATCCTACCCAATACCTAAAACCAACTACAACCTTAATAACTATTAATAAGCAGGTAGTTAGAAGTTTAATGAGCTAAAAAAATTATCTAATGGTTTTTTAATAGCGTGAATTGTACATCAAAATAAAGTGTGACCCCAATAGTCTGTTTTTTTTATCTCAAAAAATAAGAATAAAGTTAGCAGATATTGAGCAGACAGTTATTTATTATTCCACTGACTGCTGGTTGACATGTAGCTGCATAATTGCTTATAGCCAAGAGAATGTCTAAAGGGGACCATTACAATTAAGTGTTACTGATTACTGCTTGCTGATGCTCATGCGCAAGTGACAGAAAACAAGACGCATGTTGATTATCATGACAACAACAAAGCTTAAGGCTTGATGCGGCATTTCATTTTCTCAGAATCGCATTAAAGTCAGCATGAAATGGGAGTTGCAATAGTCGTTCCTTAATCATGAAATATATTCCAGTGAAGCAGATCCTCAAATAAGAAAAAGCATGTGGCAGGTCTTGATTTTGGCCATGGGGAATTGAGTGGATGGCTAAAAAGGTTGTGGTCTGCTGTTGGCTGATCTGATTGTGCTAGTAAACACATCACCAGAAAACAGAATAGAACTAATTGAGAGGGAAATTATTTTGATTAAAAAATATGAAGGCACAATTAATGAATAAAAAATAAAATACATTCATTCATTCATTCATTCATTTTCTTTTTCGGCTTAGTCCCTTTATTAATCCGGGGTCGCCACAGCGGAGTGAACCGCCAACTTATCCAGCATATGTTTTACGCAGCGGATGCCCTTCCAGCTGCAACCCATCACTGGGAAACATCCATACACACTCATTCACACACATACACTACGGACAATTTTAGCCTACCCAATTCACCTATACCACATGTTTTTGGACTTGTGGGGGAAACCGGAGCACCCGGAGGAAACCCACACGAACACGGGGAGAACATGCAAACTCCACACAGAAACGCCAACTGACCCAGCCGAGGCTCGAACCAGCGACCTTCTTGCTGTCAGGCGAACGTGCTACCCACTGCGCCACCGTGACGCCCAAATAAAATACAATACATGAATAATAATAATAACAATTCCTTATATTTATATAGTGCTTTTCTGGGCACTCAAATCTCTTTACAGATTTTAGTGGGAATCTCCTCAAACAATCACCATAAGTCATACACACTGCAATTAGATAGATAGATACTTCAAATACCAAAGTTAAATACTTTGCTCCACATATAAATCAATCAATCAATCTGAATAGATATATTTCTTCAACTGTTTACATCTTTGACTTAGCTCAGTTTGCAGTGTTGTCATAGACACAGATGGAATATTTATCTGAATTGTGTTTAAAGGAATTATACAGTTATTTGCATTAAATAGGGTACTAAAACATAACAAATGCATTCTAACAAATAAACACACAAGAGCCTAGGGGATGTGTGGAATTTTATAAACATTTGTGTAGGCCTTCATAAATATTAATTTCATTGTGATTTTCATCCCCGCTTACTTATTGCAAGCAGTTGTACATTTTTTTTTTGTCAAAATACAAACCAGCTTCAGCACTTGTTCTTTTATGCATACATATATATGAAGTGGCAACATATAATAAAATCATACAAAATACAAAACATAACCAAAGGCAACAATAAAGATACAAAACCAAATAAACTAGTGTTTATTTTAAACTAAAACCACATAAATACAACAAACAAAATAGTAAAAAAATCCAAACAACAACAGGCAGATAGACAGATTCAAAACATTAAAAACAAAACAAAACATGAAAAATCCAATATACAGCAATAACCCCCATACACACACAAATAATAATAATAATAATAATAATAATAATAATAATAATAATAATAATAATAATGGGCGTCACGGTGGCGCAGTGGGTAGCACGTTCGCCTCACAGCAAGAAGGTCGCTGGTTCGAGCCTCGGCTGGGTCAGTTGGCGTTTCTGTGTGGAGTTTGCATGTTCTCCCCGTGTTCGCGTGGGTTTCCTCCGGGTGCTCCGGTTTCCCCCACAAGTCCAAAGACATGTGCTATAGGTGAATTGGGTGGGCTAAGTTGTCCGTAGTGTATGTGTGTGAATGAGTCTGTGTGGAGGTTTCCCAGTGGTGGGTTGCGGCTGGAAGGGCATCCGCTGCGTAAATCATAGGCTGGATAAGTTGGCGGTTCATTCCGCTGTGGCGACCCCAGATTAATAAAGGGACTAAGCCGAAAAGAAAATGAATGAATGAATGAATGAATAATAATAATAATAATAATAGTACGGGGCGGTGGTGCAGTGGGCAGCGCTGTCGCCTCACAGCAAGAAGGTCACTGGTTCGATCCTTGGCTGGGTCAGTTGGCATTTCTGTGTGGAGTTTGGATGTTCTCCCCGTGTTCGCATGGGTTTCCTACGGGTGCTCCGGTTTTCCCCACAAGTCCAAAGACATGAGCTATAGGTGAATTGGGTAAGCTAAACTGTCCGTAGTGTATGCAACCCCAGTGATGGGTTGCAGCTGGAAGGGCATCCGCTGTGTAAAACATATGCTGGATAAGTTGGCGGTTCATTCTGCTATGGCGACCCATGATTAATAAAGGGACTAAGCCGAAAAGAAAATGAATGAATGAATGAATGAATAAATATTAATATTAATAAACTAAATAAAACAAGATACAAAATAGAATACAATAAAAAAGATCATGTAAGGATCCTAGAGATAAACCATTCCCCCTCATTTTTAATGGTTTCACTCATGCAGCATGGTCATGTAGATGAGAGCGGACACAGAGACTGCTAATGTAAATGTCTCTCATTTGCTTAACATAAAATTCTAAGATAACACATTTAGAGGGAGATGAACCATCCCACTTCTTTGGTGAAATGTACGGTGAACTACATCCTTCCCGCCCTCATCTTTTCTCTCTTACCCTCAAATGTGAGCAAGGCACCGGTGAGCATGGCAGTTAACCCGGTTAGTGCATTGCATGCTAATTACAGAGTTAATCCCAGTGAAGCTATAAACACACATTCATTCACCAGCAGGAAATGGGGAGGCTTCCATGATGAACGGATGGTTACAGCCCTCATCTGCTCTCTGATGACTTTTTAATCTGTCTCTAATCACTGTGACATAAATGTGACAGCACCAGAGACGAGCAAAGGAAGGGCTGCTGATCAGGAGAGAGGGAAAAAGAACAAATAACTATTGTCTGCAGCAGTAATATGTTTTAACAATGATTAGGAGATAGTTTGTTTTGGTTGGCTGTGAGCTATACAGCCCACAACCCACAAGTGTCTGGAGCAAATGCTGCAATCATGTGAAACTACCCACAGGGATGAAGAGGAGAGGTGAGAGAGATGCAGGAGAGCCGTTCAAGCCTTTAGCAATGGAATATGAATTTGGATTTAGTTTAGTTTTTAGATTAAGTATCACTTTAAAGGAGACAGAAAGGCTCTGATGTTTGTATAGCCACAGCCGGGTCACTTTTTCACTCTTAGAGATATTGTTCTACCAAAAAAAGGTATTTCAGTGCCAAGTCTGAAACCATTCGTCATGTTTTAAATAAAACAGTTATGGAAAAGAAAAGCAACAAAGCTATAATTTGAAGTCAAAAGAGCAGCAGCAACTGCAAGTCTAATCCATAACTGACTAAATACTATTAGGATCAAGCTGTCTGTACTGGAAAAGTTGACAGATAGAAAAGTTGACTTCAGTTGACAGACATCTGGTTCTTTTAGTTAGATAATATGTTAGTTTATGTTAGTTGTGATATGATCAGTTTTAGGCCCTTTGCTGTTCACAATATACATGCTACCCC
>CAIGQV010003909.1:23003236-23034735 GCA_903798115.1 Danio jaintianensis
GTGTGTGTGTGTGTGTGTGTGTGTGTGTGTGTGTGTGTGTGTGTGTGTGTGTGTGTGTGGTGAATTTAATTTCAGTGTAACACTGATAATTTGATTTGATGGCTTGATTGGAATGAGGGTGAATGTGGGATTGACATTGGCACCACTATGGACTGACCAGTCTAATTAAACTCTCAGCAAAGCAGTGAACTTATCCTCCAGCCAGACATGATCAACTCTTTCTTACTGCAAATTCATAATGATGTGCAGTTGTTTTTTTTAGTTTTGGTCATTGTTTTCCTTGATCTATCGCTACGTCTCTCTCTGTTCCAGTCAGTTAGGCAGGTGGGCCTCGGACTCCTGGGGCTGCTATTCAGTCAGAGGAGAGAAGAGCAAGAAAGGAGCTTTGATCAGACATCAGAGGCCGAGACTAGCCAGAGAAAAAACCTGTTGAATCACAGGCCCAGGCAGACACATGCACGGCTGGGTGCCTTCTATGACCTGCACGCCAATGAAGAGAAAATTAAGAAGTCTCGCAGATGCAATGATTCTTTTCAGAGCATCATAACTGCTGGCGCCAACACAAACTGCCGGTAACTAATCACGACTTTATGTTAAAGTTAATGAGACGACATCCAAATTGGCCTTTGTTTATTTATTAGCTCTAGTAGCCAGCCTTAGGGGCAATTCTTGTGTTATTATTATTTTTTTTTTGTAAGCTAAAGCCACATGTCTATTGCACCAGATGTTTCTCTAGGGAAAACAGAGGCAATTCGACAGATGGAAAAATCCACAGGCAAAAGCTACAGATGTGACTAGCAAAACACAAAGACTTTTTTTTTCTGACGCAAAAGAGAAACAAACTAGACTAAACAAACCAGACTCTCTGATCTTCCTCCCTTCCTTAGATCTCCTAATGTTTGAAAGCAGACTCGCATTTGAGCGTGAGAAAAGGAGGGTGTCTCAACCCCTCTGTCTGTTAATCTTCATTAAACTTACAAACCCTGAGAAAAAGCAAAAGTAATGAAGCCAAATCTTTTCACTCAGTATTCAAATATTTAAAATCGGAATCAAAAATAAAATGTTTAAAAAAAAGCCGCCTGAGGATGAAAAGTCTCAGACGACATGTCCCGGTCTGTTCGTTGACCTTCTGATGAGTGTTGCACATAAAACTTGCAAAAATTAATATTCATCAGATAAGGATAAATAATAAGGCTGATAGTTGGGTGCACCAATGAGAAGGAAACCTGTGTTCTGAGTACAGCCAAGAGATATTCAATTATTTCCCAAAACATTAAAACAGCTGTGCCACAAAGAGTTAAAGCTGCCATAGAATGCATTGATACATTATATTTAAATTGCTCTCTAATATCTAAATAATAGGTATGATAAGTGCAAAAAATCTCAAGAAACAGTTTTACGGGTCAATCAGTGCTTTTGAAAACACTATTGCTTGGGTTTAGGGAAGAAGGATGGTGAGTCAGTCGATCGGTCAGTCAGTCAGTCAGTCAAACAGTCAGTCAAACAGTCAGTCGACAGAGGCCTCTGGGTGATTTATGCGAGAACAGCAGGTGCGAATGGCACTTTGAAATTTGAGATCTCAAAAAGCGTACACAGTGGCCTCTGGTGGATTCGAGAAAACAAAAACTGCAAAAAAATTGGCAGTCTCCAGAAATGTATATAGAGGTATGTTTTCAGAATGAGCCTGGGTTGAGTGTGAGGTACTCTGAAATACATATCTGCAAAATAATCATACTTCAGTTGTCAAAAAAAATATTTGAACAAACTGAGAAGATGCCTTTTTTAAATGACAGCTGCTTCAACTGAAGGGAAGAGGTTATTGTTAAGAGAGAGTAAGCCAACTGTAGCCAACTAAATCTTGTTCTCCATCTGAGTTAATTTGTTAATTGAATGAACAAGAGGAGTAAAACTGAGGTCTTGGAAATGCAGGCTGAGACACATTTAAGCCTCTTCTGTTGAGCAGGAACATGCTATTAGATTTACATGAGAACAATTGTGTTTGAGGCTCATGGTATGTCATTCAGCTATGCCCATGGTATATCCAGATTTTCACTCTGTGGCAACTTTAATGTTTAGAACCAAACCATTATAGTGACCATAGAGTTCCACTGTATAGAAGAAGAAAAAAGAAAATAAAAAAAGAACTATATCCATGCACAGAATCATATATTATATTTTCTTAACTGGTTAACAACTGTAATCAGTGTGAGAAATGAGTTTTCAGAAATTCTGATTACAACAGAAAACATTGTGTGCAGCCAGAAACTGCTCTGCAATTATAATTTTCTCCATGCCAGTCCATAATTGTGCTCTATATATATATATAAACATCACAAACAACATGTGCAAACAAAAACTTTGGTTATGTTTGCTTTTTGTGCTATTTAAAGAGTTCCTTTCTCTCTACATAGTAAGTTTGTTTACATAATTTACATGAATTACCAATTGAATCTGTAAGTACTCATTCATCCACATACTATACCACAAATACTGATTTACCTGTCTGATTTACTTTAGTCTCTCTCCAGTGTACAGTATCTTATGAAAAAAATACACCACAGTATATGTGTTTATTTTATTACTCCTTAAAATACTGTACACTGAAAAGAGACCAAGAAAATCAGTGTACACAATATTATGCAAATAAATACACCAAAGTGTATTATATCTATACATTTATTGTGCTTATTTAAAAAACAGCTTACTTATTTAAAAAATAATTATATTTAAAAAAAATAGTTTTCAATAAAAAACACTTATTTAGAAAAAACCCAGAAGAAATCAAAATGCAATATAAACCAGCAGACCTTTTTTCTGAAAGTACAGTATATTCAAGAAATTTATGCAATTGTCATTATATAATAATAATAATAATAATAATAATAATATTAATAATAATAATAAAATAGATAAATACAATAATAATATTAAAAATAATTTAAAACTGAAAAGTGAATTATTAACTGGAGATAAATCAACTGAACTGAAAGCAAGATTATCACGAGAAAGGACAACTGGCACACAGCATGTGCACACTAACATCCCTGTGCATAATTTACAGTTTATGTGACAGACAGAGAGAGAGAAGGAGAGTCTGTATGTGTGGCTTAAAACATGCACACCAGCATGCTCACCATTTCCCATTATGCTTTCTTGGCAGAACTCTGCATATATAAAGTCTTATCAGCATGTGAGGAGATAGCTGGGATGGTTCACCCTCAGCCACTTAAGACAATTCCTCCACCTCACCAACACACATTGTATGTGATTTACGACCTTGACATCCCGATGTACCTCATGCCACCCTCAGTACAGAAAAGACATTGGACAGGAACATCAAGATGGTGCTCGCCTCTTCTACAACATGACACATCACCCAAAGTCTTTTCTTAAAACCTGACGATCTTACAGTCAGCGATACCATAAATCAAACCGTGTCGCGTTAACAAGGAAGCAGAGACGTGAGAGAGAAAAGCACCCAGTAAAAACAGAGAGCACCATCTGGTTGCTTCAGTTTGGACAGTTTGAGAGGATCTGTATGAGAAAGAAGGGAGACAGAGCAAGCTGTTTGTTGAGGGAGGTGAGAGCACAAAAAGTATGGCTTGGTTTTAGCAGAGGGACTGAGCAGGTTGACTCACGGCAGGACTCTGTGATGGCAACTTCATGCTCAAGATTACAGTACGTGATCATGTTCTTGTCATACAGTACGTACCTGAGTATGTATTGTACAGTAAGCTAATCAATGAACCCAGTCTTATTTACTACTTTAAAGGCAGTATTTAATTAAACTAAAGTACTAAGCCATTTAAACAAATTTCACTCCATTTGTATGAACAAATGTTATACTTTTTGCCATATGTGAGCCTGGACCCTTTTATCTTGCACAGGTATATTTGTGGCAATAGCAAAATTATAGATTTTTATTTTATTCAAAAAATCATTATGAATTGATTATTGAATATTAAGTAAAGATCATGTTCAATTAATATATATATTGTTTTGTTTTTTTACCATAAATATGTCAAAACTTAATTTTGATTAGGAGTATGCATTGCTAAGAACTTAATTTATACAACTTTAAAATACATTTTCTCAGTACTTAGATTGTTTTTAACCCTCAGATTCCATATTTTACTAGTTGTTGGCCAAATATATCCCTATCCTAACATCATACATCCACTTACTTATATATTATATACTTTTTCCTTCAGAATTACTAAATAATATTACTTTTCTAAGTAACAAGTGAAGTAATGCATTATGCAAGTAATGCAAGTTACTTTTAATGTTAATTAATTAGGTTTAAAAATAAATAGCTGGATTAAATTAATGTGCTGTAGTCACACTGAATAATGTACAAAATGAGAGAATGCGCTCCCCACTAGAACAGACAGAGTTCTTTAATTAATCTGTATATACGGCATGTATAGCTCTGGGGTCAGGAAGTTCTCAGAAGATATCATTATCCTAAATTAAAAAATTTTAAAGGTAAATGAAGGTGAAGGTTATACAGTGCATTGTTAATTGCAGAGCTTCACTATTTAAAAAAAAGAAGAACAAAAAAGTTCTGATAGAGATTCAGATTCTTATTCTTCAGCCAGATAAGAAAAAGTAACGCAAAAGTAACTCTAACGTAATTTAACTCATTACTTACCATAAAAAGTAACACAGCTAGTTACTTTTTTGGGGAAGTAACTTAATATTGTAATGCATTACTTTCCAAAAATAAATTTCCGCAACACTGCTCTTAACACACTTCACGCCACAGAAAAATCTAATAGGATACACTTTTATTAATCAGGACATCAACAATTGTCAGAAAGAATGTAATCGGCTCGATTATTTCATGTCTGCTGAGTCTTCATATTAATAAACTTTAATAAAATCTCTTCAATAAATTTTAGATCCCTCCTTAATAATTTTATTCAATCAATAAAGTAAAATAAATGCAAATGATAAATATATATTATAGATAGCCAGACAGACAGACAGACAGACAGACAGACAGACAGACAGACAGACAGACAGACAGACAGACAGACAGACCAAATTAACAATAGAACAAACAAGCAAATGAACCTATGAAGGAAAAATAAATGGAAAAACAACAAACAAATAAAAGAAATAGTAAATGAACAGCAAATAGAGAGATGAATGGATAGATGACAGACAGAGAGAATGAATGATAGAGTCAAAACACTCATCTAGCATACCATATCTAAATAGCTATAATGTATAAAGTTGACGTGTGAGAGCATGTTTATTTATTTATTTTTCTTTTCTTTTAAAACCTGGCAAAACCGTCATAACTGCTTGAAGCATCTGAATGCAAACATCTGCTTGATGCTGCTTTTCTACCAGTATTCATCCTGATTTTCCAGACAAAGTTTGAATCACTGAAAAGGGAATATGTAAAGTGTCCCCTATAGTGGAACCAGGCTTCATGTTTATGCAAGCAAATGCTTAGCTAAAGCGATTTCATTTTCAGCTTGTCCTGTCTAAATAATGCAAACATTTTCATCATAAAGCAATGCAATAATCCCACAGTAGCCATTCTGATGCAAACACGCTCTCGAAACAGTAAACGAAACTGCAGTCACCGACAAGCTTTTCCCCCAATATACCAGAATGCTTATTTTTGACTCCAGCATGCATTAGCATTTGAATGGAGGTGCTACTGTATAAAGTATTGTGTGAACAAGCTGATGTCCATGTTAAACTAGCATACAGTCAGGAATATGTCTTTATTTATCAAGTTCCTCAAGCACAGAAAAGCGAAAATTTTCTTATCTCTCTGACAGACACAATAATGGAAGCGGGATTTATTGGAGCTGGCAAGCAGAGCGTCTATGCAAGCGCGCTCCTCCCTTTCTCTCTATTTTCCCTTAAATTCTCCTTCTGTGTGCAATTTCATTTTCTCACACTGTCTTTGAAGTTGAAATCAAGGTCTTCTGCATACGCCTGTGCCTGAGCTGGCTGAATTGATTTCATGTTGATGAAAGATTGTTCTTTTCCAATGCCTATGCGTGCATTTGCGTAGATCTCTAAGTGTATTTATCTGTTTGTTTATTCATCTGCGTCACTGCCAAGGTTTAATCCGCAAAGCCGTGCGTGTTCTCTCATGGTCGAAGAAAATTAAGTGATAACCGAATGACCATTTCCATTCACATCGTTTACCACTGAGGACGATGTCACTTACTCTTTTAATCAATTATTTGTGTTGAGTGCAGGCCTTCAGGAGATTAGTGAAAATTTGCACGTAATTACTAATTACTTCATTAATACTGAAGATTAAAAGGAGATAGAATCTTTGAAGTATTTAGAGTCCGCTGACATTCAGACTAGAATATAAATGGCTGTTCAAAATCAGCTGTTATAAACACTATGTCCCGAGACTAAATGTTGGTCTGTTTGAAATCTATATCAATTATGTTCCTAAGTAAAAGAAGAAAAAAAGCTGTATGTTTAAAACTATCAACCGCTTTCCAGGCCTCGTAAAGCACAGGCACATTCAAAATCACTAGATGTAGACATATTTACTTAGATGTGAAACACATTTGTACTCCCTTTACCATTGTGTTTATTTTAGCTGCTCTGTGTTCAGGGACATTTTAATCTTTGTCCAGGCAAATTTCCAGAAGCAGAATTATTTGTTCTGACTGCAATGTCAGAAGAGCAGAGTGCTTAAGTTCCTCCAACCAGAGCCACCATTCAAAGGCTGTGACACAGCCTACTTATTTGGGGAGAAAAAAGGGGGTATTAGTGATCCAGATAGGGTATTTGTTTTACGTAGTTCTTATAGTGTATTATGATTATTTACAGTAATTCTAGGGTGACCTCATGGTGATTTTATGATGACTTGTTATTAAGAAATTACTAAATTAAGGAATTTCATCCCACTCAATCCTGAAGACAGACTTTTTTTTTCTTCAATAGAACATTAACCCTTTATAGGGCAGTCATTTAAATACTCATTGGATGAAAAAAAGGAATGTTATTAATTGTTTTATGACAAAAAAAATATTGTAATCAAAATCAATGGAGTTACCTTATGTTTATTTGCCAGGTAAAAGGTTCTCCGTCCGATAAATGGATTTTTAGCTAAAACTATGGTCTTTTGTTATGAACTTTTGTTATGAAACCCTGCTCTGAAGTAGGGTTAGCACTGAATTTGTGCCTTTAACCCCAAATTACGATGTTTCTTTAGTGTGAAACGAAGCAGTGTATGCTTGTTGCTCTTGGATGCTTGGCAACAGAGACAGCCAATAAAAAATTGAGCTACAAGGTTTACGTTATGTCACAAAACATATGTCTGTATCAGCAGCCGGTGAGAGGTAATTGTAAGTTAAAAACTTAACAAAAGTAAGAAATGTCAAAATATGTTTGTCTGTTGTTTATTCAGTCAGCAAAAGTGACAAAGCAAATATGTAAATAAGAATGTTAACCTGGGGTTTAATGAAGGTACAGCGCCAAATGTCTGTTAATCAAAACCCAGAATTATTCACTAACCTCAGGTAAAGAGTGTACATTGAAACGTGATTACAGATAACAAAGATACAGATTCCATTTATCTATGGTTTAGGACGATCCAGGGTTAACAATCTCAAGTGTGAAAAGCCCTTTAGAGTGTCTTGAGTGACTTCATACTAGGCAGCTTTGGTGTAAAAAAAACATTGAAATTGCTCTGTTAGTGCAGTTGATTTGAATAACTGCCAATCGGACCAAAAAACACTGAAAATGTGTCTCAGTTCATTGCTTTATAAACCCTGGTGCAGTTTGAGCAAAATATGAACACTTGTTTTTATCCATTAAATAAAGATCGGTCACTAACACAAACAAACAACTAAAGTAATCCCCCAGAAAATGAGCAAAGCGCACTGAGATCAAAGAACCTGAAAGATATGGTGAAAAAAAAGTACTCTAATCTCTTTAAAGGTTTCCTCAAACCTCACTATGCATTAAAGGAGATTTAGAGCTGTTATCTGGGCAAATTGAGGTTGCAAAAAGCATCAAAATAAATACCTACAATTATGTATTTGAGAAAAGTATATTTCATAATGATTTTTCTTACTTGTTTTCATTTGTTTTATTTCAATTAAGTGTTAGATTTTTGTGATTTTATTTAAAGAAAAAAAAGATAAGCAATTACACATTTCTTTTTTCAGCTTTCTTTGCTCATTCAAAAATTGAGCACAGCTGTCTATTTACGAAAAAAAACTACATTATTCATGCCCTACATAAACAGCATTCCCATATGTGCTATAGGAACTTTCACTGATTTGTCTCAATTAAGAAACACAGCAAAATGGCACAACTGAAAATAGAGAAAAAAGTAATTGCCACCCCAGTCATCCCAAGTCTAGCATTGTTTTAGATCTTTGATATGTTTGGACCAAATGATTGGCGCTATTCATCCGTTATTGCCATTGGACAATAGTAATTTCAACAGGCAACAAAGAGCCTCAATTTGTTTTTATATGTAAACACTTAATTTTCAACAAATTACTGTAACAAAATCCAGCGTGCTATGCTAAAAATCATCACATTGGCACATATTCAGCTTCATACCATTCCAGCACTAATAATGATAAACCACTGATGAAATTAGGCTGTTGCCCTTTGAAGACCAAATACAGCTGTATCACCACTAGCCAAAGCCGATTTTGGACTCTGCAGAGCTGCCAAATCAGTGTACAAGCATACCTCTTGAACTTATAACAGCGGCTTGTTACAGTTGTTAATCAGCTATTGACAGAGCTTGATAACCAGAAGGACTGGCAATTACCCAGATGGCCTTATCAGGGAATGAACGCACAATTAGAGCTTGTGATTTCAGTAAAATGGCTAAAACCAAATGGTTTTTTTTTTGTTTTTTTCTTCAATATTTTGATATTTTTTCACACAAAAGAATCTGTGATGTAAAACAGTCCACTAATGCTGAAACCCCTGCAACCACTCTTTTCTAACTATTTTTTTTTATGGATCGTTTATTTTATATAATGTATTCTGAGGGTTATTTACTGTACATTATATAACTTTTTTTGTTACCATTGAAAAGTATTTTATTTTATTATTTTTCGCTGATGTTTCCATGTCATCTTGTCCTTTGATTTTGTACTTAGAGAAATATTAAATGTTTAAATTTTAATGGTATATATGTGCAATAATTGTTCATATGTAAGCATTTAACATAAAAGACAATGATACAATTGGTAAGCTAATTAAAACTTAATTTATTCATTTTTCAATTCAATTTTACAGCAATGTCTGTACTTGTGGTATTTTTTTTATTCAACCAGCATTAAGAATTCATTCATTCATTCATTTTCTTTTCGGCTTAGTCCCTTTATTAATCTGGGGTCGCCACAGCGGAATGAACCGCCAACTTATCCAGCATATGTTTTACGCAGCGGATGCCCTTCCAGCTGCAACCCATCACTGGGAAACATCCACACACACACATACACTACAGACAATTTAGCTTACCCAATTCACCTATACCGCATGTCTTTGGACTTGTGGGGGAAACCGGAGCACCCGGAGGAAACCCATGCGAACACGGGGAGAACATGCAAACTCCACACAGAAATGCCAACTGACCCAGCCGAGGCTCAAACCAGCGACCTTCTTGCTGTGAGGTGATTGTGCTACCCACTGCGCCGCCCACATTAATAATTGTTAGTTGCAAAAAAAAAAATTGTTTTTCATAATAATAGGCATTTTTGCCCTTCACTAATGAAAGCCCATATATAGGCTATAACAACTTTCACGAGGCTATTAACAGTTGAATATTGTGGCTACTCTGAGAATTATTAGAGTGCTCAGCTTAAATAAGTACACCCCATTTTGGAAATATTTTTATCCATTTCTCTGTGAATATAGGTAATATAATTTGGTCCATTTGAACAAAACATATTTATTTAGCATATTATTAAGATACATATTATTAATATTATTACATATTATTAAGATATTATTATTCAAATAATATTTTAGTCACCGAACATTAGAAATAGATGTTAGAAACACTTTAGAAATAGAAAGATAATACATTTAAATTCATGCAAAGAAATTACAAACTACAAAAGTTCAAGAAAATGTTACATATTTTTTGTTTTTCTTTATTTTTGCTATTTTTAAAATTTCCCTAACATAAATTTGGCCTACTAAGTTTTGGGCCGTTATCATAAGTTATTTTGTTAGATCAGCTCCAGATTTGGCTTCAGTACTGACTAATCTAATGTATTTTCATAAATATAATATTGTTAAGCATCCAATAGAAAATATTCATTCAAATCCGAGATTTGTGAAGGGGGTACTCATATATGCTGAACACTGTAATAAATATTGCTAATTATTATGGTATCAGTATGCAGAAATGAGTCAAATGTAAGAATTTACCATTAAGGAAAGCGATACAAGTAATAAAATAATTTTAAAAACTACCCCTACAAACTGTAATGTCAAACAACCTACTAATGTTCCTGTTGAAAAATTTAACAGCCACTCTTTTTTCTTTTCATCGTACACTCCCTCTTTCATCCTGGCTTTTCAATACTCCTGCAGTCTCTTATAACAGTGGCCTTATTGCAGCAGCACAATGGCAGTGTTTTGCTGAGTCAGTGAACTTGGGTGTTTGTGTGTGAAGTCAGACAGGCCCAGGCAACACACAATGACTCACTATAGATGGGGAAACTATTACCACGCTATTTTTAGCCTCCACATAAGATGCTTTATCATTTCCCCCCCAATGCCTTCTATTCATTTGGCCAAATATTGGTGCAAGCTCTCTGTGTTTTGCAAGCACTGCAATGTGGCTGCCGGGATGTTAATCAATCGTAAAAGGCAGCACAGCGCGGAGTGAGATTCAATCTGGAACATGTCAAATGGGGTGTCAAGCAGACCAGGTAGACTTGTCACAGGCACATCTGAGCAATCTCGTTTTTGAACAACAAGCTGCGAGCGCTGAGGAAATGAATACGAGTTTCTCCATCTATCTCAATATTTAGCAGCCCTATATACGTTAGGGGTGTGCAGCGAAGGCATTATCTGAAAATGTATCTGTTGTGATGACAAATTTATCAGTACCAAAACTATATTCGGATGGAAACAAGTGGGCAGAGATTGAAAAATTAATGTAAAGTAGAAGCTTGTTTTTATATGTATACAGTAGTTTCTAGGGCTGGGAAGTAACAAAACACATGTAAAACTGTTACATATTTAAAATACAAAAATGAGTTAACAATAATTTTGTGTAATTACATTTTAAATATAGGTGGCAATCAAATTACAGTTATATATGAAAAGTATTTTAGATTACCAAAGGGATTACTTTGAGTTTTAAGGACATTTCCTTATTTAATATTTAAGTAAACATGGGGATTTTAATCAGTAAGGCAACAAATTCTCAAAAAAAAAAATAATAATAATAATAAAACTGTACAGCCTGTTAATTAGCAAGTACTGCTCATAATTACAACACAAAAAGGAATGCCATAAAGTCATTCATGGAATGCATTTTTCTCATAGAAATATGTTTTATGCGTTTGGATTTGTTTTGAAGCTTGGTATGCAGCACACAATCACATTCATTGTTCTTAAATAGCTTCGGCATTTCTAAATGTATTCTAAATAATTTAGATTAAGTTGCTAAATCTGACTAATCTAACAACATACACTCACAGGCCACTTTATTAGGTAGACGTGTCCAACTGCTCGTTTGCGCAAATTTCTAATCAGCCAATCACATGGCAGAAACTCAATGCATTTAGGCATGTAGACATGGTCAAGATGATCTGCTGCAGTTCAAACCGAGCATCAGAATGGGGAAGAAAGGTGATTTAAGTGACTTTGAACATGGCATGGTTGTTAGTGCCAGACGGGCTGGTCTGAGTATTTCAAAAACTGCTGATCTGGGATTTTCATGCACAACCATCTCTAGAGTTTACAGAAAATGGTCTGAAAAAGAGAAAATATCCAGTGAGCGGCAGTTCTGTAGGTGAAAATGCCTTGTTGATGCCAGAGGTCAGAGGAGAATGGCCAGACTGGTTCGAGCTGATAGAAAGGCAACAGAAACTCAAATAACCACTCATTACAACTGAGGTATGCAGAAGAGCATCTCTGAACGTACAACATTTCCAACTTTGAGGCAGATAGGCTACAGCAGCAGAAGACCACAACGGGTGCCACTCCTGTCAGCTAAGAACAGGAATCTGAAACTACAATTCGCACAGGCTTACTAAAAGTGGACAATAGAAGATTGGAAAAACGTTGCTTGGTCTGATGAATCTCGATTTCTGCTGCAACATTCGGATGGTACAGTGAGAATTTGGTGTTAACAACATGAAAGCATGGATCCATCCTGCCTTGTATCAATGGTTCAGGCTGCTGGTGGTGGTGTAATGGTGTGGGGAATATTTTCTTGGCACACTTTGGGCACATTAGTACCAATTAAGCATCGTATCAATGCCACAGCCTACCTGAGTATTGTTTCTGACCATGTCCACCCCTTTATGACCACAGTTTACCCATCTTCTGATGGCTACTTCCAGCAGGATAACACGCCATGTCATTAAGCGCGAATCATCTCAGACTGGTTTCTTGAACATGACAATGAGTTCACTGTACTCAAATGGCATCCACAGTCACCAGATCTCAATCAAATAGAGCACCTTTGGGATGTGGTGGAATGGGAGATTTGCATCATGGATGTGCAGCCGGCAAATCTGCAGCAACTGCGTAATGCTATCATGTTAATAAGGACCAAAATCTCTGAGGAATATTTCCAGTACCTTTTTGAATCTATGCCACGAAGGATTAAGGCAGTTCTGAAGGCAAAAGGGGGTCCAACCCGGTACTAGTAAGGTGTACCTAATAAAGTGAGTGTATATTACTAATCACTTTTTTGAAACATGTATTTTCTAATCTATGTCTAAAATACAATACAATAATCTGAAATACATTTTAAAAGTAACCTTTGGAACCTGATAGTTTCTATACTGCAAGTATGACTTGAATAATTCAGAAAAGTACTGCCTTTAGTAAAATTATAAGATAAAAAAACGAAAAAAAAAAAAACTTGTATAATTCATAAAGTTGTGCTGCTACAGTATAATACATGCATACAGATAAATACGTGTACATGTCTTGCATAAATTACAAAATCATTTAAAAAAAATTAACTTATACTATAGTAAAATATCAATGACCCATGAAAAAATTTAAATAATCTATATAATCCACCAAAATGTATTTTCTACATAGATTTTCAAAATAAGCTCAGAGATCGTAAGTTCCAAAAACAAACAAAAAAGTATTAAATATGTACTCAACACATTCTACTTGTTGGACCATTACAATTAATGGCTTATGCAAAATTGCTTATTAACACAATTTTAGCATGCTGGCTTCACAGACTTTACAGTAATCCTACATTTAAAATTAAAAATACATTACAAATCATTTTGGGAAAGTTTTGATATAATTAGTATATATTTTAAATACATAGTCAACATACTCAACAGGACTTTCTTTTTTATCCTTCCAAAGGTATTTGGCTTTCAGGACAAACCACAGGTATTTGAGATCTGGACCCTGAATGATCAATATAAAGCCACATTACAAGATACTTCTTAGCTAGCTTGTTACTTCTAGTCTGCATTAGCAGGAAATGAGTCGTAAAGAAATGGCCTTTTAGACATTAATAGTGAGGCCATCACTAGATAAACAAGATCCTCTGTCTCTACATGAGGTGAAAGCTAAAAAGCTAAACCCATATGCTAAATGAGCCGCCAACTAATGCATTACAAGAAAAGCAAGACACACATTCAAAGAGGGGCAGAAATCTTTGATACATATGGATATTTCTGCGCTTTTCCCTCTCTTTGAGCATATGAAGAATGATTATAGTAGATCCGAGGTGGCGAGGATTAAAAAAATAAATGCAAAGCTCTTGCACACGCATCCCTCACGTCTGCTACTGAAAAGAAATCTGCTAAATAACTCAGTCGTAACTGATATATATATATAAAAAAAATGAATTAAAATCCACCCAATCACAGAGGGGTTCCAAAATACCCCCAAGATATGACTATCAAAAGCTTACATGAAAGAGATTCCATGCAATGTCCATTACGAGGAATCCTGGTGTTCAATAAGTGCTGATATTACTTGGAAGACACCTGCACCTCAGGAAAGAAAGTGATATCTCTAAAAGTGCCCTTGTTGCTTTTAACTGAGGCTGATAAAGCTGGATTAGCTCAGTCAAGATCACAAAACAGTAATGTATACCTAGAGTTGGATTCAACAGGGTCCACCGTGTGGAAAAGTGTGATAGACAAAAAGATGTAAGAGGAGTCAGCAGGGTGACTGAAAAGGATACACTGTAAAAAAAAAAAAAAACATAATAAAAAGTCATGACAATGTATGTGTAGGGGTCATTTCTCTGCGTTGTCTTATTTGTAATTAAAGAAATCTCCACACAAATCTGGTCGTGCTGAGGTGACTTTTATTTAGCCCTGTACAACACACACAATCAGGCAATCACTCTCTCAATATCAGAGTCTCTCTTTTGCCTCCCCTGCTACATATGGTTTTATGTTACTTTAACTTAATTTAGAAAGTTAATCAGGTTTCAATTTATTTTTTAAAAGTTAAACAAATTTTAACTTGATGTTTTAAGTCAGCTTAATTGATGCAACTTAAAATGGAAAATTTAAGTGAGTAACATATTTTTTTTACAGTGTATGTGTTTTTGTAGTGGTTATGTAATTCTAGATAAATAAAACAGGTCATAAATGCCAGTTTTGAGGTTTTCCCAAAGTCAAGATATGTGGTAATAATGGTATGCTTCAAAGAGAAAGAAGTAATACATATTCACAGTTTGTAAAAATGAAAACATGCTTTGCATGCTCAGTATTATTTGTAACATATTATTGTTAAATTGTAAAATATTAAAGGCATAGTTCACCCAAAAAATGAAAATTCTGTCATCATTTACTCACACTTGTTCAAAACCTATTTGAGTTTCTTTTTTCAGTTAAATTATGGAAAATGCCGGTTGCTGAGACCCATTGACTTCCATATTATTATTTTTTTCCTACTACAGAAGTGGATGGATCAGCAATGAGCATTTGCCAAAATATCTTCTTTTGTGTTCAACAGAAGAAAGAAACTAATAAAGTTTTAAAATCACATGAGGGAGAGGAAATGATGAGGCAATGTCCATGTTTGTTTTTTTTAAACAGCCAATAGGGTTTTGTTTTATCACAGCTCTGCCAGTGTGAGTGGTTGAGCTCAAGTGAATCAAATGAAAAGCAAATGATACGCGTCTTGAAAGGGGCGAGGCATGTCAGATACTAGAGAGCATTTGATTGGTCAAGATTTGATGAGAAACTGAAGTCTGAGGTGACGTGAATAAAACCATTGATCCATTTAGGCGGAAGTGACTAACTACAAGCTTAACATGTTTATATCAGTTTTATATATTCTAAATGCAAATTTTGTCACTGTTTTAGACCACACTAGCTTATAGATATCCTAAAAACTAACAATATTGATGCTAATAAATAAACTATTTTCATTTCATGTGACCTTTAAGTAAAATAATACTGTAATATAATAATCGTCATATTTCATATAAACACATTCTATATAAAAGGCTGGATTCGTCTAAGGCATCAATATTTAACACTATACATGCCGGCTAATAAACAAAAATAGCATGCATAAATTCAGTGTGATGCTGTATATAATTTCTGATTTATTAAACTAAATATATTTAAAATATGTATAAAATTTTTTACTATAATATTCATTGATCCTCTGAATAAGGGACTCTTTGCATAGAATTGGACAGGAGTATCCATACAGTGGGTGACAGTTCAATAAGACCATTACCGCCACACATGACGCCGCAGCGAGACTAAAGGACTAAGAGCATGTTTTTAGGTGTAACAGCAGTTTGTGACTATGCTGCCAGGGGGCACAATGGGGCGGAATGTGAACAAACAGTAGCTGTAAATACCCTTGAAAATAAAGATGAAATAATAAAACAAAGTATTATAACATATTAACATTTTAAGAAACTTAAACATTTCTGCATTGGCTTAAACCCAGAATGCCTATATGCAAATCACCCCGCTTTGGAACAAAGGCTATAAAACCGGGGGAGTTAACTTCTCAGTGGTCAACTCTGCTCCGGAGGGTGGGTACAAAACCACCCTTATAAAAGCTGGTAGGCTAAGGGAGCAGGCGGGGACTCAGACAAAATGGATTAATCGCACAGCTCAGATATTCCCATCTCCGATATCTTTCTTTCTTTCTTTTCCGTCGAGAGTCTAGTTAAGTTTAGTGCGCCGCAAAACCAGTAGTCAACATGATTAGCCATTTTGCCGCTTCAAAGCGAAACTTTGACTCCACCCCACTCCAAGCCTCATGAGGACAAAGAACTGACGGCCCGCTAACTACGTGCTCAACCGAGGGAGTTCTTCACATTACAAAAGTAACACTTCCAGACTACCACTGAACTGGTGTAAACTAAAACTGTGTTTGTGTTAGGTGTTAGTTTCTGTAAGATTAGTCAATAAAGTTTCATTTTGTATAAAGAAAGGTACCTGTGCATATTTATGAATCTAATGTCTTAAACTTCGATCTTGCTACCCTGCTTAAATATAAATGGGTTTTTATTTTTGATAGCAATTGCCGTAATTGAACAGCTTTTTTGCATATCTTTGCTTTTACTCAATATTTAATATCCCTCAAGTGGTTCCAAACCTTTATGAGTTTCTTTCTTGTGGTAATCAATAAAGAAGATATTTTGAAGACAGCTGGAACCGTTGACTTCCAAAGTATTTGTTTTTCCTACTATGGAAGTCAATGGTTGCAGGTTTTGAGCTATTTCAAAATATCTTGTTACCCTGATACAGTACATGTCCATCTCTCTTCATCTATCATAATCAGGTGTGGCAAAATGTTACTGCAGTTAATTCAGGCCCACATCTCTCAGCACAAGTCAAAGGTACAGCATGACAGATCCAGGTCAGTGTTAAGATGAAGACTATCTGCCTCTCTGCCCACCTCAGAGTTTTAATTATAGTCACAAAATTTTATCTATTGATTTATGTTCATGGACACAAATTTTCTCTCTTTTTGTGTTCATCAACATGACCATTACAGGTCCTGTGAAGTGCCTTGAAATGTGCATTTTTCGATGTTTGACGTAATTTCAATTGAAAAATCCTCCCCTTAAAAAACAGCCAATAGCGTTTCGTTTTTATCACAGCTCTGCCAGTGAGAGCGCACTAAGCGAAAAGGAAATGAGAAGCGTCTTGTAGGGTGCGGGGCATGTCAGATACTAGAGACCATATGATAGGTCAAGATTTGATGAGAAACTGAAGTATGAGGTGACATGAAAAAAAATTGTTGATCAACTTAGGTGGAAGTGACAAACTGCAAGCTTTAGATGTTTATATCAGTTTCATTCATTAATTTTCTTTTCGGCTTAGTCCCTTTATTAATCAGGGGTTGCCACAGTGGAATGAACCGCCAACTTATCCAGCATATGTTTTACGCAGCGGATGCCCTTCCAGCCGCAACCCAACACTGGGAAACACACACACTTGCATTCACACACATACAGTACGGCCAATTTAGCTTATTCAATTCACCTATAGCACGTCTTTGTACTGTGGGGGAAACCAGAGCAAACCCGTGCGAACACGGGGAGAACATGCAAACTCCACACAGAAATGCCAACTGGGCCAGCCAGGACTCGAGTCTTTTTAAAGATGTTGTTTCAGCCATGCGTTTCTGGATGCGGTGGTTTCCTAGCCCCGGATGACAGGCACGGGTATTGCATCACATGTCTGGGGGTCCAGCAACATGCTCGGGAAGCATAATCTAATCATCCGATTCCTCAGAGGCGTGCGGCGATTAAATCCATCCCGCCCCCCTCTCATGCCCTCTTGGGATCTCTCTGTAGTCCTGGTGGGTCTGCACGGAGATCCAGGGAGATCCATTCGAGCCACTCGACTTGGTATCCTTAAAAATTCTGTCCATGAAGATAGCTCTGCTGATCGCATTGGCATAGTTCAAGAGAGTCTGGGATTTGGAGGCATTTTCGGTCAGCGAATCATGCCCGGCTATGTGCCTAAGGTTCCTACCACCCCATTTCGAGGTCAGGTGGTGAACCTGCAAGCGCTGCCTTCGGATTTGAGGTTGAGGTTCGCTGCCTTCATTTTCCATACAGTCTCACGTAGTCTGTTTACAGATGCACGTTGGAGTTCCCATATGAAGGGGAACGTCCTGGTTACGTATGTAACCCACGTTCCCCGAATAGCGAACGGAGACGTGCGTCTCCACTGCCACAAAGTCTCCAGCCGTTGGCTGACTGTTTGGTCTTCAGCTGGCAAAAATCTGAGGCTCACTCCACGGACGCCACTGATATACTCCACTAATGACTAATCAGTCGCACCTGCGGAGCCGAGCTCTGCCAACCCATTTGGCATTCATTGGCCCTTTTTCTTTCTTTTCTTTTGATTGGTCATCTAGCGATCTCCCGTAGTCTGTTTACAGATGCACATCTCCGTTCCCTATTCGGGGAAAGTGGGTTACGTACGTAACCAGGACGTTTCCCACTGACATGTTTTTTTTTTTTTTTTTTTTTTTCATGATTTAATGAACATGAAAACTGACACGACATGAATAAAATACTCTGAGATAGATACACAAATCATTTCATTTTGTCCCCGTTAACAGTAACTAAGGCTTAACAATAGGTCAACTGCATTTACTCTCTTTTTTTTTTTTTTACTTGTCAGCCACCACAAGCATTTTCAACGATTTTCACCTAAATTTGACAGCCTTTATCCCTCAGAATAATTTCTGCTATGAATATAATGTATAAGCATTTTATTATATATCAAAATAAAGAACCATGCCTTCATGTTTTATCAGAACGTGAATGCAGATAGGTTTCATCAAAATCAACATTTAAAAATAAGAAAACGTATATATACATACATACATACATACATAAATATATATGTATGTATGTATGTATGTATGTATGTATATATTGTGTACATATGTGAATGCATATGTATGTGGGTGTGCGTATACAGTATGTATATGCAAATTACACAAACACATTTGGATAAAAAAAACAAAAACAAGGATTGGCGGCAAAGTTTTCTCAATCTATAAGATATCTCGTCAATGGTGGGGAAAGACTCCAAAAAAAAATTTCATGCATTCACACTATTTTTGACAGCACTAATTTTATTATAAAACTCCCTCCGAGACCTGTCACTCCCTGCCCCACATGTGTGTAAAGAGACAGGTCGACAAATTGAACGCTACAGCTGTCCACGTCTGAAACCAGCCATCTGTAACATGTAATTGGGACCAGCACAGTCCAAACGAGACACCGATGACATCATCCACAGTGTTAAACACTAAGCTCACTGCAATAAGAGCCACGATTCCAGCTGAGTGGGCATCTGTTCACTGGCTCCATTCTGAAAGGCAGTGCAACAGAGTGTGTGAGTTTGTATGTTTAGGAAGATTGACTGTGTGGACAGGGTCACGTTGCATTGTGCAGATCGCGAAGCTTGATCTGTGGCCTTTAACTGTCTCATTCACAGCCAGAGTATGTGAGCGCTGCTGAGTGGGAGCACAGTTACAAGACTTTCGCCTGGAGCGAGTAGAGTTGCATTTTGAAAGTTTGGAACTTTCGTGTTTCCTCTTTCTCAAAGATTCAATATATAGATAGAACTTCATTTTGTGCATAAAGCAGATGAATGTTAGTGCAAATTCTTCATGCTTTAAGGCCTTTTCAAAACAAGAATGATAAATATAATGACAAAGACATTTAAACCTATGCAGTATAGCATTCTGTTTATTATAATCATGTGTTGGAATTTTATCGTCTGCATCTTTATATGCTCAAGTTTCTTAAACTGTATGGATTCTGATTGGCAGTCAATGTTTTCACTCAATGTTTCAATGTTTGACAATTCCTTCATGTTGTCCCAACACAAATTGATTAAGTTAACTTACAGTAATCATTTTTTACAAATTTAAGTGGATTGAACAAAGCAATGAACTAAAAAAAAACTTTTTTGTATTGTGTTGTTTTAACAAATTTCAGATAAGTAGTTTGAACAAGCAGCAAAATTAGTTTTTTTTTTTAGTGTAGCTGGAAAAAAGCTCATTCTGAAAGTGAGTTATAGTAAGTTATAGTAATGTTGTGGTCATTATTGTTACTTTATTTGGCGTGAACAAGAAATGCAGTGTTGATGCACTAGTAATAGATAATAATAATAATAATAATGGTAATAATAAAACAAAAATAAGGAAGGCAGACATGTTTGTTGTGCAATTTAAAATAAAAAAAAGTGAAAATGTGTGTTTATACTAAGTTTGGAAATTAAAAGGTGAGCAAGGGATTTAAAGATCTAATATGTTACTTTGTTATATTAAACAAATGATTGTGTTGCTTGCAAATAAATAAACTAATGAATGAATGAATGAATGAATGAATCAATCAATCAATCAATCAATCAATTAATCAATCACATCATTGCATACTCCAATTTAGACAGTCAGACAGAAAGAAAAAAAGAAAGACAAACAGAGAGAGAGAGAGAGAGAAATAGAGATGCATAGACTGACAGTAAAACATATTCTACAGATGCAGTGACTAAAGGAACAGTGAAGGTACCATATGAATACCAACACTGGCCTTGCCACACATGACATGTCTGTCTCATTACTGTGTGGCCTGTTACTCTGAGAAGTTGGAGGTGTAACTCAGGCCAGCTCCACCTCACCTTCACAATGCCATTCGCCTGCCGCTTTATAATGATGCCAGCAGCTCCTGCTCTCAGTGTTGTGGCTGCCATGGAGACCAGGAGCAAAGGTTTCAGAAGTCAGGAATCAAGGCACCTTTCCCGGACTCCTGGCCACATTTCAGTGCTGTTTCACCCAGCACACCAACCATTGCATTGTGTGCAGTCATATGACAAACATGTACGATTGCTTTGCTAATGGAGGTCGCAACCTCAAATTAGCTGGCAGAAATTTCTACAACCATGAATATGAACTAGATTTAGTTATTCAAAGAGCATTAAACGAGTTACTGAGAGGCAGTTGGATAGGTATGAGGGAGTGAGCACTTGATTCTGAAAGGTCTGTTTGGAGAATTAATAAGAAATTTAAATAGACGATGACTCAGAACTATAAGTATAAAAAGTTGAGTTGCTGTACAATGAAAGCAGGTCTGGGGATCATGCAAACAAAGTTGTGTGCAAATTAGACAAAAAGCATTGGAGGAATTCAGAAACTTAACAGCTGGGGAAATTCTTTAAGACATACATTTTGGAGGAGATGACAGGATGATCAGAGGCTGAGGATATATACTGTAACATGAAAATCTGTTAATTAGCAGGTTACATATTTTGTGATTCACAGGATTTTTCAGTTTATGTACAGTTATGAATAACATTATGGTATCTTTATCTCTTTTTGATGACTTTTGACGTTGAAAATTTAATTGTGCAATTTAACAAAGTGACTTTACTGACATTTAATAGTTTGAAACAATATATTGTATAAGAAATAAAATACAGATAATTAAGTCTGTAAAATAACAGAAAAACGTACTGGAAGTTTATTACCATTACCCTGCAATTTACAACACCAACCCAGGCATTATATCACTTTGGAATATTAAAAAGGTTAATAAAAGTCCCTCTTTGCTGCTGAAGGAAAGATCAAGGTCCCGTAATGCAATTCAAAAGCATTAATAATAATAACAACAACAATTAAAAAAGGCATTACTTGAGAAAAATAGAATCATAAATAAGTGAACTACAAAAGAAAAAGAAATACATAAAGGGGACATACTTCAGCCGGCAATGCTATAAAGTTAATTGCTAGAAATAATCTGATTAAAAAAAATTATTTAGGGTTAATTTGAGACCCTTCGTTTAATATTAGAATAAGGTATAAAACTGTTCTTTCAGTAATCCTCAAATTGTACATAAAATGTAAAATAGTTAAGAATTTCTATTAAGTGCACCTGCATTGTTTTATCAGCAATGTGTTTATTTCACGCAATGTCCTCCTAAATTAGCCAGCTTGGCATCTCAACAGTTGCCATTCTTTGTCCAGGTATAAGAAACCGGCAAGCCAGAGAGTCATTATAAATTACTCTTAATAACTGGCTTGAACATAACCAGTTTAGGAGGAAATGGAAGGCCATTCATCATTATTTACCGACAGTGACGGAGGTTCCTCGCAGCAGGTGAGCACATATGAGGTCAGCGTTGAGGGCATCCATTTACAGCACATTATATAACCTGAGCTAGAACTACAACAAATCTAATGTGCAACCTGAAAAAGCTGGAGAATAAAAAATACCACACACACACACGCGCGCGCACACACACACTTTAGATAGATCTGGTATTAATCCTGTCAGGCCCAATAATGTCTAAAAAAAAGATCACTGTTTTTCTAGGATTGTGTCTTTGAGGCTTAATATGCATTTTTATCAATACAAAAACTCTAAGGTGGTTAAATTTATTTAAACAGCTACAAAAGGCCACCTACCCTACTCTTCACTTACTGACTGAATATATGACTGTTATGAGACAAGCACTGCAAAAATGCTTTTCTTACTTGTTTTGTCTTGTTTCTAGTCCAAATATCAAAAAATTCTAGACAAGCAAAAAATATTGTCTTGTTTTCAGAAATAATGAGTCAAAATTAAATGAGTTTTTCCTTAGAATAAAGCATAATAATCCGCCAATGGGGTAAGCAAAATAATCTTGTTTTCGATTCGAAATAAGTTTTTGTCTTACCCCATTGCATATTTTGTCATGGTCGGTGGGTGGGGAAAGGAGCGAGGATTCAAGTGCAGAACTAAAAACGGGTTTATTAATAATAAAAATAAAATAAAAGACAAAACAAACTACCCCGAGGGGGAAAACATTAACAAAACAAATAAACAAACTTGACTGGGCAGGCTGGCAGGGATCAGGGCTGGAACACACAACAACAGGACAAGGCAAGATACGACGACGAACTGGCACAGGACAGCAGACATGAGGAGAATATAAGCAGAAATAATTAACAAACAGACAGGTGAACAGGATAAACTAATAATGGGTTAACAAGGAGGGTGGGACTAGACAATAGACGGAAGAGCACATGACACAAAGAAACACCACAAGCCATGTGCTCACATGAAACGAGACTAGAGCACGCAGCCAATGAGAGAACTCATTAACAGCGTGTTCACACAAGACTAAGCACAAAACTAAAGCACGTGGCCACAATGTAAACACCGAGCCACGTGCTTAGACAACACCACAAACAGAACGCAAGACACGAGCACATGATAAGTGAAAACACCTTACCGTGCGCTCACACATGCGACATGCATGTTCCGATCCCAGCGCCAACCGAAACCGACTAGACTGCAGCGCTGAGAATGATGCCGCGAACACCACAACAAAACACACAAGGACAAGAGCGTGCATCTAGGGCACGCCCCGACCTCACGCGCCCACATTAAGCGGGAGCGCGCAACGCCCGAGCGCAGTCAAGAATTTACAAGAATTTACAAGAATTTACAAGACCGGAGTGGCAGAACCCTGACATATTTAGCTTGTTTTAAGGGAAAACTCACTTAGTTTTGACATAATATTTCTGCAAAAAAAGACCATTATTGCTTATTGGTTTTTTAGAAATGCTTCTTGATATAAGAAGTTTTAGATATTTTGGCTATTAATAAAAGCATTTTTTGCAGTGTGTTGTGATAAAGGACAACAAACCTCATTTTCATACTTCACTGCATGATACAAAAACAGATTAAGACCAAAATCGAAGCAATCAACCTGTTTTTCAATCGCAAGCTCCCCCGCTGGCTCAAAAGTTATGTAGCACAGGTTTGTTCATTTAGTAGTATTGGTGTGTCATAGTGAACGCTTCTGAAGCACCTGAAGTGAAGTAGAGCATGACAAAGCAACAGTTTCAATGAAATCCAAACACAAGTGGTCAGAAGAAACGCATTTGAACACATTAACACCAGATGAAAGCAGTAATGCATCTCGTCTGACCACTTGAGATCGAATCACTAAAAACGATGCTAATATGCTAATGCTAATATGAGGTTAAAACAGGGTTTCTGCTTACTGTATGTAATGTTGCAACCGCATTTTTTATATAAATATTTGCAATGAAAGACTGTTGTGACTTCTGTGAAAGATTCACATTTTTTACACACTGAAAGCATAACAGATTACAAATATACTCATTTAATGAGTGAACACAGAGAGATCAATAATTCCAAAACAAGTTCTTCAAAAGTGAATCTTCAAAGGTACTAGATTTGTATTGTATTTTGCTTCCTTACAGAGTGAGCTGCATGTGTTTATACCCAAGTTATCTTTTAACATACAGGCTACCTTAAAATTAGCTAAGCCACTGCTTAAAAATACTAATAAAGCTTGATCTAAAATGGACAAAATTTGCCCTATCTAAGCAGGTCTTGAACTGTTCATAAAGTAGGAAAAAAACTCATATTGGAGCCAGATTTTCAAATGCATATTTTAAGATGCCAGAGAGATATTTCAGTTATAATTTTGAAAAAAATAAATCTGACAAATCAATAGCTTCCTTCAAGCTGGCTTTATCAGTACATTAATGTAATGTCAGAAAGATTAAACTTGAGTTAAAAGCACATGACAAAGTCATAAATACAACCGGGTAAACATACAATATTCTTTAAGTCCAGAGTTTCCAAATTGGTGACACATGTGAGAAAATATGTCAGATGCCATTGATAAGGAATCTGTATTGACAGTAAATTTGCATTTTTGTCATTAACAATAAAGTCTGGTGCATCTACAACATTATGATACAATATGATTATGATACAGTTATGATACAATATATTACTTAGTATATGATAGTTATTATATACTAATGTACATATTTATATACCAATGAACTAAATATGTGATTTAGTTTACAGCACCTACGTAAACTGAATACAAACAAAAGAAAAGCAAAAACACACTGATGCACATTGTTGTTTTAAAAATCATGCAAATGTTTAGGTATAAAATGTACATTGGCATCTTCAGTGATGGAAGTCAGTGACCTGACATCGAAATTATGCCAACCTATAAATATGAATTTATCAAGAGGACTTGAACACAGCATTAGACCAGTCTGCGTTGTGCTGTACATTATGTAGGTACAGTACACCTCTTCCACTACTTGTTAAAGTAAATATCTAATCAGCCAACCACATGACCACAAACCCAATGCATTTAAGCATGTAGACGAGGTCAAGATGATCTGCTGAAGTTCAAAGCGGACATCAGAATGAGGAAGAAATGTGATTTAAAGGTGCCATAGAATGAAAATCTGGATATACCCAAACATAGCTGAATAATAAGACTTCGGTACATATTGACATATTGTGAGCCTCAAACACTATTGTTTCCTCGTTCTCCTGCAAATCCTGTGAGTGTAAAATACCAGTGAAAAGCAGGCCAATTGGAACAAAACACCTCTTAATTTGGTCTATATCTAATTTTGTATTATGCTTACTGTGCATGTGGGACTCTTGTTTTGAAACTGAGACCATCATTATAGAGCTGGCATGTAATTTAATCTCATCACAGGTCATAATCAGAATGCAAAATTCGGATAATATGGATTATGACTTTATTCAGCACCCCCTGAAGAGTCATAAGGTCTGTTTAACTGTATCTTTGGTCAAATTAACATGTATAGTGTGAAATTTGCCACACATGCTTGTACTGAAGCAACAAACACATGTGCTGAATATAAGTGTTTAATGCATTATGCACTGTGTCATATAAATCGCCAAAATACAACTCTAGATACATCTCTGTTGGCCCCTTTTGTTGAATATAATTATATTTTACCCTGTATTTCATCTACAAAACAACTCAGAAACAAAATAGGTTGCTCTGGTGGCATAAAGATAGTTCACTCACTCCTTC
Organism: Danio jaintianensis; assembly: GCA_903798115.1. NCBI lineage: Eukaryota > Metazoa > Chordata > Actinopteri > Cypriniformes > Danionidae > Danio > Danio jaintianensis. The sequence continues at coordinate 23,029,282 of CAIGQV010003909.1, forward strand.
TAACTAAAATAAACCTCTCCACTACTTAAATTAAAAAAGATTATCATTTAACAAGGAATATACAAAATGTGTTAAAATGTTTACGACAACTGAAGTATGATTATTTGGCAGGTGTGTATTTCAGAGTACATCATGCAGTGTGTATGTGTGTATGTCAGGCAAAAACATGAGCTGCTGCAGCGTCAGAACAGAGCTTCCAAATATGGTCAAAACCAACTATATCACATTAGGGCCAATTCCTATAGTTGGAAATGGACCTGTTAAACCATTTCAGGAGAGAATATAGCATAGTACTAGCAAGGTAATAAAGCCGTTGGTAAGAGTCTGCTATAATAGAAAACCTGCATTAAATCTTGTCAGCCAGTGCCACAGAAAACAGATCCACTGGACACAACTGGTACATTAGCTTTACTCTCTAAGGCAAACATTGCAAAGGAATTTTTAGAAATATTCTTGTTGACAGCACTCACTAATATAAAATGAATTCGGTACGTCTGATGTCCACTCCGGAAATGAACTAGCTCAGTCCAGCTGGGCGGAAACCCTGATGATTCCATTAACTGAGAAGGATTGTACTGTAATGGAAACCAATAGTGATCTGCTGTAGAGTCTCTGTGAACTCGGCAGTTGTGACAATGCATGTTGCTTGTATTCTATCATGTTTTGATGGCTGCTGGGACAAATGGAATGACTCTACACAAAGGTGTAAGACAACTTGTACCCTTCTCACGAAAACACTCCAACAGAGGTCAGTTGGGCAGGCAAAGGCCACAAAGTTATACACACAAAGCAAGGTCACGAGAAAAACTCAGACTGAAGTGTCACAGTACATTCAGAGGACAGTCGAAGGTTAGACAGAAGACCTGTTCCACTGCTTTGCCTTTGTCTCTCACAATGCCGAATGAAAATGCTTGTGGAATTTCACTGTAAAGGGCTTGAATACTGATGCAATAAAATCTCCATTGCGTTGAGTCAACAGATTTGCTGCAGGTGTGCTTGTGTACAAGGAATATCATGTGATTGTAATGCCCTCTATCTCGTGCTGAGAAATGCAAAAATTGCAATTTATTGCAAGACAGTGAATCTGTTAATAAATGTAAGTGGAATTAATGTTATGTTTCATTATTTTTAAGTCTATAAACTATCCTATGTTAATTATTCTCTTCAAGTTTGTAAAATGCTGAAACAAAATGCCAACCCATAACCAGGGCCAGACAGAATCTCCAGACTTTTGTTTTGCTATTTATGCAACAAATTTTGTAAAAAAAACAAACAAAATATTAAATAAAAATAAAGAAATCAAAATCTTTGTATTTATGCAGAATTATTTTGAGAGTTTTGGGAGCTGAAAACCTGAAGATAAAAAAAATAACATAAAAATGCAATAATAATAATGCACAAAGCCAAAAAAATATTACTTTACAAATTGTATTACATAATATATAATACATAATTTATCTAAATATGCATATTATGCAATAGTATTACTAAAATCAATATGAAAAACTGAATACATTTAAAAAATCTGCATACAATTTCTGCATGCACAGATTCCGTGTGGGCCTACCCATAACCCAAACAAGCAAATATTTATAAACATCACTTAATTGAACTTTTAGCTAAAACAACAAAAAAATTGAAAAACTAATTTTAGAAATAGAACATGGAAAAAAAGATCATCAAATATACAACGTATATTGGGAATAAAACTGACAGAAATCACTGCCCAGGAGAAACGCCTACAGTAGCTTAAGATTTGGCTGAAATTACTAAAAAGGTTAGTCTAAATAAATAAAGAAATACATTAAAAAGAGTGCTTCAAATGTATCTAAACTGACAGGGTAAAACACTAGCCTAAGGCTAAACCTTGAATTAATAGCGCTTCACCTAACTGGTAATTAGAATGTATTATTTCCCCTTCATAGAAAGCACAACTGAGAGTGCAAACACATTATTAGGACTAAAATTTAATTCAAATGCTAATTGCTTGACATGACGATTTAAAATGACTAATCATCACCAACAGCTACGTGCTTGAAGATTCTGCATCAAAACAAAAACCAAAGAAGGCCAACAAAACCGTAATGACCTTCATGTTCACCATCTTCTCAATTGAAGCCCCTCTCCCCATTTTTTAAAGAAACAATATGTCTGCAAGACCTCGAGCGCTTTCAAAGCTAGTCACCTTTCAGCATCAGGACTTAAGATTCAATTAAAAGTAAAGCTGCGAGGAGGCTGTGTGGAGGCAGGAGCCTGAATCCTGTGCTGGATAATTACACAAGCTTGTGTCAGGAGAGGGAAAGATTCGGAGAAGCAGGGACAGGTGCGGAAAGAGCCAGCATGGCCTGCTGACAGTAATTGCTCCTCTGAAGGGAAAGGAACACTGGAGAACATGTGTAACCCATGAGAGGAACACCAGCAGTCCAGATGTAGGAACAGTGGATAAGGTTTGCTCTTATGTGCATCTGGAACTAGATAGATTCAGCTTAAAAGCACAGTATGAGTGCTGTACATTTATTGTATGCTGTATTTAACACTAGAAGTTGCTTTTTCAAAATAATAACAATAACAAAGATGTAGCTTGATGTAAAGGACTGTGGCATCATTAACATCATTCTTAAATAATTTTTCTTTGTAAGTCAAGCAGAAAAAAAGCCTTGATGATTTAATATATTATTATTCATTCATTCATTTTCTTTTCGGCTTAGTCCCTTTATTAATCTGGGGTCGCCACACCGGAATGAACCGCCAACTTATCCAGCATATGTTTTACGCAGCGGATGGCCTTCCAGCTGCAACCCATCACTGGGAAACATCCATACACACTCATTCACACACATACACTACGGACAATTTAGCCAACCCAATTCACCTATAGCACATGTCTTTGGACTTGTGGGGGAAACCGGAGCACCCGGAGGAAACCCACGCGAACACGGGGAGAACATGCAAACTCCACACAGAAATGCCAACTGACCCAGCCGAGGCTCGAACCAGCGACCTTCTTGCTGCGAGGCGAATGTGCTACCCACTGCGCCACCATGTTTACCGATTGGGTAAAGTTAGATGTTTTTTCTTTCTTCCAGATATTCTTTTAAACAATTTTTGTTTCTGTCTTCAGTGTTACACAAATCTTCAGATATCATTAATTAATGAATGAATGAATTAATTAATTAATTAATTTATTTATTTATTTAGACTTGTACCCTGATTTACTTTCATTTTATTACCTTTTTTAAATTTTTAAATCTTGCAATATCAAGGGCATGAGCCAATTGGTTGATTGATTATTTGCAAGATTAGATGCAAGCTTTCTGAATTTTCAAGCTTATTTTCATAAAAAATGCATTTAAAAAGCATTCGTGTCAAATATTACAATTCAAAACAACTTTGTTTCATTTTTTTTCCTAATACATTTACCTCATTTATTATTGTGACAACTAAGCTGAATGTTCTTCAATGTCACATGATCCATCAGAGATGATTCCAATGTGCTTATTTGGTGTTTAAAAAAAACATTTATCATCAGTACTGGAAACAGCTTTGCTACTCAAACTGAATCGATCTGGTTCCAAATGTACGTCAAGTAGGTTTCATGGTGTTCATGTATTGTGCAAGATGAGCTTTTTTTGTGGCAGAGATTGTACGATCTCATTTTAAAAAGATCTTCACCAGGTGCTTAAAAGGCATTTAGCCATCATGTGTTTGTGGTGTGAGTGAAACGCTGAGTGGGAGTATTTTGTTCATGGGACAGAATGAGATCTTCAGCGTGTGAGTGTTTGGATCGTATCCACCATTCAACATTTTCCCCAGCAGCTCTTTGTAAAAGAACGGCCTCCTCAGAATAGTGTGCCGTCAGCTGAAAGCAAGAGAGCAATGGGAGACGCATTATCCACTGTTATATTAGAATGGAGAAGCTGTACTTAAACAATGAGCCAAAACGCACAACAAGCAAAGAGCTTTTTCCTAATCTAATTTTAATGACATATGCTCGGCTGTTACGGTAAGCCACAGGAGCCGCAAACGCTCTCTGCAAGTTTTAAGGACACAATAAAGAGTCATGAAATAAGTCATGTGCGTATGGGATGTCACTGCATATTTGGGAGGAAATACAATTCAGATAAGAATTGCTCTTCTAGAGCCATATTTACATCTTAAAGGGATAGTTCACCAAAAAAAAGAATAATAATGTAATCATTTACTCACCATTTACTTGTTTCAAACCTTTAAGAGTTTTTTTTTTATGTTGGAAGCCCGTAAACATTGACTAATACATATTGTTTTCCTACTATGGTTACAGCTTTTCATCTTTCTTCCAAAATATATTATTTAATATATTATTTTGTGTTCGACAGACAGAAACTCATATAGGTTTGCAGCTACTTGAGGGTGAGTCAATTAAAATTTTTGGGTGAACTATCTCTTTAATATAATATCTGTTAAATAAGTAAATTAATACTGTATAATTTACAATAGAAAAAATATGCTTCACATATGTTGATTCTTGCACACACAATGCTACATTCTAAAAAAAAAAATGTTGGGTTGTTGTAACTATCACATATGTGTCAGGTTCTGTGTTTTCCCATGCCCCAGTGTTCCATGTGCTTCTGTTGTCGTCATGTGATCCCTTTGTTCTATTTTCCCCACCATTTATTGATGTTCATTAGTTTCACCTGTGTTCCTCCCGTGTGTAATCAGTTCCATTAGTTCCATTAGTGTATTTATACCCCTTAGTTTGGTTTAGTCCCTTGTCCGGTATTGATTCCGTCATTCCTGTGTATTGTCTTCCTACGTGTGATTCCTGTGTTCCAGTTGTGAGTGTTCTGTTTGTAATAAATTTATGTGTTTTGATAAATTCCTGCGATTCTGTGCCTTTCTGAGAGAGCAGGCGTGACAATATGGACAAAACCAACCATTGGGCTAAAATGTGCTATTTAAGTTAAATTGAAAACATTAACCCAACATTGGGTTTGCACATGTTTGACCAATGTGGATTCGGAAAAATCTGACAAGTCGGAAAATCCAGCAAGATGAAACTATGGGAATAAAATAAATAAAGGGCAAGGCAACAAAAGTTAATAAGTTTGAGGTCTATAAGATTTGTTTTTCTTAATGTTTCTGAAATAATTATTATTTGTTATAATAATTATATTTGAAAATAGTGAAAACAGCAATATTGTTAAATATTAGAGATTAGGTGATATAATAAAAAAATAGCTTTGCGTTATAAACCAGGGCCTCGAGTAAAGACAATTATGAAAAAGACTATTCAATGAAAATCTACTAAGCAATTATCTTTAAATTAAACTCCCATTGCCTTTAATGTCCTGTCCGCATTTTCAAAAGTTACTTTTATTCACTTAGTGCATGCTTTTAAAGCAACTTGCAACTGAAGTATGCTATAACACACACACACACACACACACACACACACACACACACACACACACA
>CAIGQV010003909.1:23041563-23054518 GCA_903798115.1 Danio jaintianensis
ATAAACGACACACCTTTAAACTTTAATTAGTAAGTGCAATCCCTCTTTTTTACATAGAATCTATGAAATACTGGCAAACATATCAATAAATCTGAATAAAAACATCATAAATGTGGCTTATGTCTGTGTCTGGAGTGAAGAGATGCCATGCTTTTTTTTAGTGTAGTAAATCTTTTCAAAATTACAACATGTCGAGCCTTACTGCAATTTGATTGGATGATAATCGTCCACTCTCATGGACTGCAGACATTAAATTAGATGAAATGCTCAGGAACCACAAAAAACATGGGCTGACGTGATGTCCATTGTAAAACACAGGGTCCGAATGGGTTAATTACAACATAAATCACAATAAATTAAAGTAATGTTTGCCATATTCTGTAGTAATGCTATAATATAGAGGATTTTCTATGATACAATTGCCTGTAACGTCAAAAGATCAAGGATAATTTGCTTTACTAATTCATGTTCCCTTTAAAAGAAATGTCATTTAGTTTAATATGTTGTTCTCTAATGTAATGACATTCATTCATTTCTAAATATGACTTAAATGTCCAAATACTTTTTGCCACCATCTTACAATTTAAGCTCATTAGTGACTGTGAAATGTATGCCTATAGCAAATCTAGCATTATTTACACTTATTCTTTTTTCTTTGGACTTCTCAGTAAAATGAATTATGTCTAAGTGAGAGAATAACTGCCATCATCTACATATGACATTAATGAGCAAAATACTTTTTCTTATGCCTTTCTGTGTTCTCATCATAGTTCCAAGTGTAAAACAAGGCATTGATGAAAGTCGATGTCTCCAGGCTCTCTCTTTCCCTCTCAAGCCCTTTCCATCTCATTAAGTGGTGTAAAAGCTTAACCAGCGGTAGTGGTACAGACTTGCAGATCTCAGGGGATTCGTGTGTGGGGCGCAAGTCTCTTCTGTTGGGTATGAGCAGTCATTAAAGTTTACAGCCAGGAATAGTGACGGCAGCTCCAGAGGTCAATGTTATATAAAATAATGCTGTATTGTCAGTATATTTTTTAAAGTTTTTAACAAATCATATACGCATAAGTTAAAGTCCAACTAAAACAAAATAGTGTAGAGGGCGGGGCTATCTTTTTGCATATCATTCCCTCTTAGCAAACTAACAATAAGAGTGGTGTGGTTAAGAATATTGTAGCTGAAGCCATCAAATGGACAACATCAGAAAAGGACCGTTAATGAATAGAATATGCTACGTTTAGAATATGCTACACTGAAAAAAAAAAAAAGATTCTTTGGATTGACTTTAAACAAATTAAGTTGAACATTACTACATTTAATTTGTTTGTTTAAATTCAGCCCATATACAGTAAATTGTTTACAACCACATAGCTTAATAACTTTAAGATAAATCCTTTTTTTTTTTGGTGTAATAGTGAATGTGGTAATAGTGCACTAGGTCTGTTTTTCCTTAAATATAAAACACAATACTCATAATACATATACTTTATTTAAAGTTTAACCATAAAACCATGTTGTCTGCTACATAATTAAAATAAATGACCCATTCAGGATGTGATGTTTAATCCAAAACACCACAGGTGATTATCTTTGACCCTTTCCCATAATGTTTTATAACTGTCCTCTTAATGCATTGATGTATTTTTTATGACCACATAAATTCAATATGGCTGACAATTGGTGAAGGTAGAGCCAGTGAGCCATGGTGCTCTATAATATCTGCAATATAGACTTCAGTAAGAGTACTTCAGTTTACTTTCAGTAAAGTAAAATAATCAGTTTAATTAGAAAAAAAAAACTGTGAAAAAAAAGCCACTTTAGTGGACATTATGCATGCTTGTTCACTAAGCACTGCAGCTACACACTCAGAAATAATGGTCACTGGGGCAGTACCTTTTCAAAAGGTACACTTTAGTACAATACAGGTGAACATTAGTACCTTTAGGGTACACTTTTGAACTTTTAAGGTTCACTTTTGTACCTCTAAGGTACTATGAGGTACACATTTGTACTTTTTAGGTATTAATATGTACCTTTAAGGACCTGGTAGGACCGCCCAAGTGACAGATTTTGTAGCTTTATTTCTGAGAGTGTACAGCAACAAATTTAAAAGTTTAACTTACTTGTTAATGAACTATAGGGTTAATAAATATTTATTATGTTTGGCTTTATTTTAGTTGCTTCTGATTATGTATTTGCAACATCTGAGACAGACCAAACATGCAATATTGAATATATATTATAAAAAATGCAAGAATAAACTGTTAATAAATAATCATGCAAACACCGCAAGCATATTTGAATGAGCAGTAGAATGCATCATAATTAAACATCCACCTGTTTGGAGACAATCATTCAATCTGGTACCACTAGCGGAGCGGAAAACATTTTCACAAGGCTATTTCTATGAGGAAACATCTCAAGATTATTCAAGCTGAAGGTTTTGTGAAGAGCTAAATTGGTGAGTTGCAACCTGTCAAAAGAAGTGAGGAGGTGTTGAGTTCGCTACCGGATAGCAAGTCTTGCAGGTTTGTGACAGGTGTTGCGTGATACAGACTCTGAGCTGTCATTAGAAATGAGTGCACTGTCATGGGCTAAAATGATGCCACATATTAACCAGACATTACATTGTAATAGCGGACTGGACATTATATATGATAATTGTTGTTTAAATTTAATTAGACAAAAGACATGAAGTGATCAGTAATGACTACATAAATAAAGAAACGTATTAAAGATTTTTTGGGGGGGGATGGAATGACACAGAATTTTTTTTTTTTTTAGACAGATGCTAATGAATTAGGTGAATGAATGAAATGAATAATTGAATTAATGAATGAATGTATGAATGTATGAATGAATAAATGTATGAATGAATGAATGAATGTATGTATGTATGTATGTATGTATGTATGTATGTATGTATGTATGTATGTATGTATGTATGAATGAATGAATGAATGAATGAATGAATGAATGAATGAATGAATGGGCTATCTTGTCTTCTGTAAGTTTGCTAAATAAAATAAAATCCTTGATGTTCTTTTGCATGGATTTATTTTTAACACTTTTTAACAATTTATTACTATAGGGTATATTATTATTATTATTATTTTTTATTTATTTACTTATCTATATATGTTTTTTTTTACATTCCAGCCATGTTGCCAAAATAAAAATAAGCTACATAAATACAGTCTCCAAGCTTTTGGCACCAATTTTATCTTTGAACATTTTTTTTTAACCAATCCCGACCATCTCATGCACAGCTGCTTCCATTTACCATGCTGATATCAGATTCTTTTGTATTCTGTGTATCTGACAACATTAAGATGCTATCTGGCAGCTGCTCCCATTAGAATGCTCCATTATTTAATACCCAAAGCAAACAATTCACTGTGTGAAGCCAAACAAACTCAGGATTCACTAAATCCTCTCTCGACGTAAACATGTCAGACACTCACAAACATCCACCAGATGGACACCGCCATCTCTCATGTTTTCTACCTCAAAAGAAACAGTCCCATTTCAGAACAATTAGGGCCAGGGTTTGGAGAGTTCAGATCTACTCATCCATGTGAACACTTTACAAAAGACTAGAGATGTCTCAGCCTTTATAGACTGATGTTACCAATAAATGAAAAGCTTAGATCCAGTGTTGCTTGTACAGACTAAAATTCTGAAAGGGCTTTTTTTTCCAGAATCAGAATAGATAAGGAGAGAAAATAAAATATCCTTAAAGAGATAGTTCCCCCAAAAATGAAAATTGTCATAATTTACTCTCCCTTTACTTGTTTTAAAGCTTTATGATTTTCTTTTTTCTGTTAAATACAAAATAAGATAGTTTGAAGAAATCTGGAAACCTGTATCCACTGACTTCCATAGTATTTGTTTTTCTACCAGTACAATGAAAGTCAATGGTTACAGGTTTTTTTTTAGCTTTCTTCAAAATATATTTTGTGTGTAAGAAACACTGAAGGTTTATAACCACTTGAGACAGTAAATTGTGTGTAAATCTTCATTTTTTGGGGGTGAACTATCCCTTTAAGCTCAACAATGCTGGTAAAAATTTAAACTGCCAGCAACAGCACAGTCCCCAATAGCATCTAACTGTAGAAATGCCACCATATATTGAGATCGCAGACCGTCTATGTGCTGCTGACATTTCAGACACTCTGCAAAAGGTCAACATGAAGTCTGAAAAGTACAAATAAAAGATATAAGAGGTAGTGTGTAAGGTCATGGGGGGTTAAGGTAGGCTTGGACAGGAAGCTGAAGAGCACAAAATGCTATACATCACAACGCATCAAATGCTTTTACGCTTCATTTAGGACTTCGGACTTTGTAGACTTGCTGACTTTCAAGACATGGCTTAAGGAAGCTGAACAATACATATTTTGTTTTAGTAAAGATTTACAAAAATCTGCTACATGTATTCAAAGTCAATTCATTGACTGCAAATATTTATTGAACTATAAGAGTTTTCGACCTTGTGAACTGAACAATATTTTTACTTAAAAGAGTGTGTCTATTTTAACTTAAACATTTTGAGACTTCTGGTCTAATTTATTTTCATTCATTTGTAACCATATATATATATCTTTTATTTATTTTATTATTATTTTTTTTTACATTTAACGTATTATTATAAACACAGTTTTGTTGTGCAAGTAAAAGTCAGTAGTTTGACTGTTTACTTGTCATCTATATCTTTGTCATTTACCCACTGTGAGATAAATTGGAAATCCTAACACAATTGCAGAAAAGTGATTACTTCCACATTGTAAAAAAAGGTGAATACTCAATTTTTGTCCCTGTAAGGGTTATACACAGGATAATGTATTGAAATCTGCACCACAGAGAATTTTCAAGGTTTAATCCACTTTCACAACTTTTGCACAAATCAGATTCAATTCGATGGATGGATGGATAGATGGATGGATGGATGGATGGATGGATGGATGGATGGATCTTTTTATTAAAAGTTGTGAATATACGATTCAAAGTATAAAATCCAAGATTTATATTTATTATTTAGTTTAACAGTTGTAATGCACATTTATATGACAGTCTTGATCTCAAAGCCTATTTGAAAAGTAGCAAAACTAAATTATCAAAGTTTTGTAAAATGTTTCCAAGTCAATTTTAATGTGACCTTCAACAAAAACATGCATTTAAATAAAAGTCATCTCTTACCAATACCAAAGATGCATGAGGAGACGCCCTTACACTGACAACCTTTTGAAAAGACAGCTGTATTTACAAAATTTTAATTATCTTATTCATACAGCAGCTTTACAGAAGCAATTCAAATACAACATACAAGCACGAGTCCTCAAACTTCAAGCATGTTAGTTACACAACACACTGATATTACCATTTAACAACAAAAACTGTATATGAAAGCAACTATTCAAGACTGGCATCTGTACAGTATATTCTGCAGCTGTGGAGCCAGTGACTGGTCTCTTATGCAGAACGGCTGGCAACTGCTCAAACACACCTACAGTATGGAGTAGATGCATTTAATCAAATTAGATTTAAAATGAACATAACCCCGCACAGTCTATAATATGTAGGTCACCATGAGGTCTGTGTGTGGCAGATCTAGGCTGAGCATCCGGCTCTAATTGGATTGGAGGCTTTAGGTTAAACAACTGGCACCATCAAGCTCAAGGTAAATGACTCCTATAATCCCCCACTGGTGAACAGCCCCCGTGTCAGTCAGTGACCTCAACCTAGTCTATAAAAGACACCATTACAGATATTGTGGCTCCTTTAGCTCTGCGCATGTGATTACGGATGATTAAACCGTTGGCCTAATCATGACCTACAGCTCACATAATCTGTCACATCGGTATGCTTCATGCACAAAAACAACCAGTTCTGCATGGAAGTGTTAGTCACAACAAATTTCCACAGGAACTCCCCCACTTGGAAGACCTTTGGGATCGACACGCCCCTCCAAAAACATTTGCAACAATACATAAACGCGCAGCAAACACGCACTTGAATGCTTGCTCGTTTTTCGCACGCCACATTAAAGCTGATGGCTGGCAGTTTCAAGGACATTATCAGATGCAGTGAATGGGCTCTAATGCGAATCAGGCTGATCCGGAGGAGACAAGTCATTTGTCTGAGTGACAGGTACAAGCATCCCCTACAAACCAATCAGCACTTTAATATAAAGCCTGTGTTTCATTGTACAGCAAACTCCCCCAGGATGTACTCAAGACTACTCCATTAATGAGAGGAAGTCACAAAACTTGCGTAAAATTAGATTCTTTCAATCGAGGCGCAGGGAACATTACTGTTAACACTTTCTGAGGTAATGAGGTGCCAAAGATTATATAAATTATTTTTTTTAAATATTTTTGGAGAGAGAGAGAGAGAGAGTAGCCCTGAGACAGTGGACAAAGAAGAATTTAGTCTCAGGCTCAAACATCACACCCATGGAGCAAAGTCTGAATGTCTGATGCAGAAGGCACACCAATTTCCAAACACTTATTTTGGAGTTTCATGATTGGTTGAATTCTATATTTTTGGGGGGGAGATGTAGGTGTCACATACTTTAGCAGTACACCTGGAAACAAAGCCAACATCAAAACCAAAACCCCTCATGGAAAAATAAAGCCATCGTGTTTACAAGCGCTTCTCTCGATTTTCCACAGTATTTGAAGTTGATGGCATCTTTGGCATCTGAGACTCAAATACTGAGAAGCAGTGAACTGTGATTGGCTGCTTTTTATGTCATTCAGACAGGCTCCTGGGGTGATCCTTGGCCACTGAAAGCTACAAAGGAGTTCAGACCTGTTGTTAGTCTGAATTTCAGACTAAGTAACAAGACTACATAGAAACTAAACCAAGAGGTGTAAAGTAACATATTACAAACACTCAAATTACTGTAAATTTAGTATTTCTTCATCAGAAATTGTACTTTACTAGTAGTTAAAAAAATGCTACTTTAAGTTGAATACATTTTTAGTGCTGTATCATACTTTCACTGCACTACTTTCCTTCAACCTGCAGTCATTGTTTTTTTTTTTTTTTTTTTTTTTTTTCCTCAGTGATTGGCTAAGTAGAATAAATCCCATCCAATCAAATTGCACATAGAAAAATCCCATCAGACTGACCTCAAGACACAGATGCTTAAATGCAGCAAACATGTGCAGTGTGGAAGCATTAAAAGTGTGCAATAAGAGGCAAAACCGTTACATGCAACGGCTGAGAGACTGTTTACACAGAATGTAACTGATGAGAACATGAAGGATGCCTATGATTACTGAAATCGCTAAATGGCCTTAAACGACAACTAATTTCACTACAGAATGTTACATTTTCAAATACATGCAGAGATTGCATGTGTTCTATCAGAGCTACAGGAACTTGGCTTGTAGTGCCAACCGATTGACACTCATAGCTTCTTAATCAGGGTTCAAAGTGCATAATTAGCATTAACATTTTGTCACAGCTAGATTTTTGCCCCTTAGGTTACACAGATTTCCCTCCACATGTAAATGCTTCAACCTGTTTTCTTTCGGCTTATTATAGGTGCATATATTAATGTTCTCAGAATTAAAATATATAATCCATGAATGGTAAATAATGTAATTTACACTTAAAAACACACTTGGCACTGATGTAAGCTACATTTTTAATTTGCAGCGTATAAGGTGAAGTAATTTTCACAGTGTAATACTCATTACTTGATACACTAACATTATTTTTAAAGGGCAATTTTTTACTCATACTTTGAGTACTTATAACAGATACTTTACCCTACTTGCAGTATTTTTTGGCAAGTAACAGCAGTTTTACTATTACTAACTATACTAACTAGTATGGTTTTTCAGAACTCTTTCCACCACTGACTAAACTTGTCTTACTGGAATTGGTCCAAGACCATTTTCTAGGTGGGGAGGATGTGGTCATTGCATTGAAAATCCTTACTAACAGTATCAATTAACAAAACACAGATGGAAGTCTCCTGCGGTGTGCCTGCTAGTAGCTTTTATTTATTTGCGTTTAGCTTGGCAGACATTATGTGACTGGTGCGAGTTACTGTTGTCGAGGCAATGGATTTGGGGGTGAGCCAGACACCCAACCAGGGAGCCATCTTAAGCTGAATAGCCCTGGATGAAGCAAACCTGTACAGACTGTAAAATTATATTTAATCAGGGTCTGAAGATGGATTACTGTATAGAATAAATCTGATATTAATTGTAAGAGTGGCGCTGGAGTGGTTTACCTCTTGAAGGAATATTTGAATTGAAAAATTGTTGATCATTTACTTACCCTCAAGCTCTCGAGAATGTAGTTGACTGCTTTCTCCAGCAGTACATTAAAGTAATTTCTAAGCTGAAATTGTGGTCCTTGGTGATTCTTAAAATGCAATCAATGGCTACTGGCACACCAGTAGTACAAAAAACATACACAGACAAACCAAAACTAATACTCATGGCTCCTGACGATGAGGTCTTATGAAGCAAAAATTATTAGTCTGTACAAGAAGCTGAACCTTTTTAACAACATTGTTCCCTTTAATCCAATTGAGTGTTTTACATGCTAAAACAAATTTGCCGGGATGCATTACAATACCCTACATTTGTTTGTGTTATAATTGTTTTGATTACTAGTATTACATAAATAGTTTAGCATCATGCTAACAACAACAAAACTCTACTGGGATGCATTACAGGATCTTATGTGGTATTTGATTGTTTAGCTTACAACTTTAGCATCTTTAGCTTAGCAACATGCTTGCAACAAACTCTACCAGGATCCACTGCAACATTTTGTGTGGGGCACTATTTTGTGTGCTATGATTGTAGAGTATTACATCCTTAGCTTAGCATCAAGCTAACAACAAACTCTGAAACGGGATTCATTACAACGTTATGAGGTGTGCTGTTTTTCTGTGATGTGATTGTTTTACTTACTAAATTATCACCTCTATTGGAGACATATTTTGTGTCTCTTGTGTGATGCACTTTTTGGGAGTTTCTATCTACAGTGTACTACTAAGACCTACATCCCTACTAAAACATGAAAAATAAATAAATAAATCCACACAGATGGAATTCATTCTTTGTCCATAGGGGACTGCTTACAAAGATTGACAAAGGACATTGTAGGAGAGCATTGCGTAGACTGAGAAATGACTTCACATAATGTTATATATTTATTTCTGTGTGTTTTATGTCAAACTGAAAGCAAGTGAAGCTTATGGATTGTCAGTCTCACTCTCACAAATCTACTTACAGTATACACTATAGACCTTCCCATCTGGCTCTACATCTGGAGTAGCAGCGGATCTGGTGGAACCTGATGAAACGATTGCTATATCACTGGACTTTACAAAGAGATAGAGCTCTGCGGCTCTGGGAGTTTCCTGTTGGGGTCACAGGTTTGGACACGAAAAGAAATCCATCCACTCTCTGAAAATATTGTAGCAGTCTCTGGAGAACCACTTTTTCAAAAGGCACATTGTTTGCACTTTATTTAACAATGATGGATGCATACAGTATTAGTAGCTTAAAGGCACACAATTTTACTTTGACACTGTACTTCTCCAGTGACAGCTGTTGTACCATTTTTCCCCCCAGACTTTTTCCTGTCTAACAGTATTTAATGTTAGCATTAGCAAAACAGACTTAACACTCAGAATGGGCCACATTAACTATAGCAGACATAGCCAGTTCTTTGTTTACCCAATATCATTGTCAGGAATGTATGCACTCTGTATTGGAACAGCAGTGTAATTTAACATCTAATAGTGGGGAACAAATATTTGTAGAAAAACAATTCCATGATAATTGCTGTTTTTAGTTATTTATTTAAGCGAACTATCGACTGGAGCGAATAAAATGGCCTGGAGCTAATTTGCATAACTGTTTTTATGTACTGGACTGTGAGGAAAGACTGACTATACCTGTGATGAAATAAGCATTCAAGATATTTGCTGTGAGGAAAAAAAAGAGAAAGATTAATTGAATTATTACATTTGCCAAGTTAGCATGCAAACTTGAAAAAAAGTACATAGTAGAGATTTATAGTAGCATAGTATTGTATAGTACATAGTTTTACAAATACCTCCTGTTAGTTTGCTTTTGCATACAATCTCAAACATCAGATGGTTATTTTAAAAATAAATAAATGCATAAATAAATGAAAGTGCACAATGTCATCAAAAATGAAAGACAAAATCCACTTTCCTGTTTTTTTCTGTGCAACAAAATTTTGCTGTATCATCTCAAAACACACACGCACATGCGTACACACGTACACACACGCAATCTATCTGGTGGAAACATCAGAGGGAACACATAAATAATACATAAATGTACTACATAAATGTAGTTCTCTGTACTTCTTCAAAATGGACAAATGTTTCCTTCCATAACAAAAGCATTAAAAACAAAGTTTGTGCTTGAATCTACTGTCTAATGCACATGTCCTTTGCTGAGTGAGTGTTTACTCAACCTTTGCGAGTTGAAAAACATTGACCCTAATACAAATGGCCATTTATTTTCCCTCTGATGTTGATATTCTTCTTACAAAGACACCATATAGAGCCTTAAAATAGTCTACTTGTGGAAAAGGTACCACTGCCTTTAGGACATACTGTACACTACAGCACAAGCTGAATCTATAGACCTGCATGCAAGCATGTCATATAATGTATTGCCTTATGTACTTACATTATCCCAAATGTTACAAAAAATGTTAAAATTCAGAGAAATAAGCCTTTTTAACTAGTAACATGGACTGTGTCCTGTGTCGCCATGCTAATGACATCATACAGCCACGATTTCCAGTTTTATGGAAAGCAGGGAAACATCAAAGACTTTAATATGCTGTGTGTTTTATTAGACTGCACAGAGCAGCATTACAACAGAAACTTAAGATGTATTTAGTATGATAAAAAACCCTGCTTCTTCCCCACATGATTATGATCACAAGAACCAGAAGCGTCAACTGTTGTATTATAAAGCTCCACTGCTTTCATGCCACGTCACACTTGCCGTCAGTGCTCTCATTTTGCTTTGATGGTTTCAGCCTTACTCTGCTTCATACTACCATGATAATAAGATTTAAATACTCATAGCTAATCCATGAACAGGATTCTTGCAGAAGTCACATAGGATGTATTGAAGACTCCCATGATTCCATGTTCAGTCACAGGGTCATCAAACTATGCCTTGTTTGTTGTAAATACATGCCCTCTAGTGGCAAATATGACATATTGTGACTTTAACATGCACACTAAATATTTTAGAAAGTACCAGAACTCATTAGTGTAGGTGTGTTTTTACAATCAGTTTGAGAGGATGGATCTGTTTGACAGAACATGTAAACATTTGGTTGAATTTAATAGGGAAACTGGAACAATAATGAGCAATAATGTACAAATTATGTAATATGCAATAAAAAGGGGATAGTATATGTGTGCCCTGCATGTGTGCACATCTGAAGATATGAAGCTTGTGACATATAAATGCACACATCAACCTGATCAGTTTAATTAGCATTCATGTAAACATTATGCTTCAGTTCATTAACTGAAGTTATTTCATTCCGACTTAATTTCCAATTATTTTATTTTTATTATTATTTATTTTATTCAATTTCTGCTGTATGAAACTGGGCCGTCACGGTGGCACAGTGGGTAGCACGATCGCCTCACAGCAAGAAGGTCGCTGGTTCCAGCCTCGGCTGAGTCAGTCGGCATTTCTGTGTGGAGTTTGCATGTTCTCCCGTGTTCGTGTGGAATTTCTCCAGGTGCTCCGCTTTCCTCCACATTCCAAAAAAACATGCGCTATAGTTGAATTGGGTAAGCTAAAATTGTCCATAGTGTATGTGTGTGAATGAGTTTGTATGGATGTTTCCCAGTGATGGGTTGCGGCTGGAAGGGCATCCGCTGCGTAAAACATATGCTGGATAAGTTGGCGGTTCATTCCGCTGTGGCGACCCCTGATTAATAAAGGGACTAAGCCGAAAAGAAAATGAATGTATGGAGCTAGTTAAGTGAGCTGGCTATAAAAAAAAATCTTAAGTGAGTTAAGGCACCAGCACATCAGAAAAAATAAAGCAAAATAAACGTCCATACAATCAATCAATCAATCAATCAATCAATCAATCAATCAATCAATCAATCAATCAATGTCAATCAATCAACCAGCCAAATAAATCACTCAACAAACTTGAAAATGTTTAAGTTTTTCCCAGAAAGTACAGTCATAGATATTCACAGATTTTTTTCCATAGCATCTGTATCATAATAATGTGTATAATGTTCCAATTTCTCAGATAAAGGGACACAATACGATGGTTTGTACACTTCTTCAGTAACGTTTGTCTAATACACTGAATTTCTCAGTTTTTTCACATTCTGCACCTGAAATTGTTGCACACTGTTTTAATTAATTAACTGATTGATTGATTGATTGATTAATTAATTCAAAATGTCCTATTTTTTGTTTAACAAACCCTTGTCTATTGTATAATTATGTTTATTGTATATGATAGGTCTATCCATTTTATTCTCTATGTTGCATGGTAACAGTGTTTTATTTTTCCGTCCAAAATGGTCAATAAAACTGCATTTCACCTGTTCTTGTCATTCTCTTTCCACCTAATGTCCTATTCTGGGCCCCTACCCCAAATTAGTTCCCCATCCATACTCCTAATACTGAATTAATTTGGCTTGGCTTATTTGAGCAGCCAAAAGACAGAATCAATTCCCATTTTTAACACAATAATGAAGCAATAACAGATTGTTATTTAATGGAAGAAAGGAGAGGGATGGAGGAATGTTGCAATCATTCTAGCGTAGCTACAGCTACTCCTGGCAGAGGTGCAGAGGAAATTTATTTCTATGCAGTGCTGCCCTAGGGACTATTCTGAGAATGTGTGTGTGTGTGTGTGTGTGTGTGTGTGTGTGTGTGTGTTTTAGTAT